>OMKK01032655.1:8579-39985 GCA_900302305.1 Polymixia japonica | reverse complement strand
TGTTTTGAAAAAAACTGATACCAAGAACATTCTTAAGCAGCTGACGTAGTCAAGGGGATTGTTTTCTCTGCGCGTGTGTGTGTGTGTGTGTGTGTGTGTGTGTGTGTGTGTGTGCGGAGGGGGGTGCTTGTGCAGTCTGGCCAAGAGCAGCCATGATGGTCCTGGGGACCTCTGCGTCTCACTCTGGTCTTCACTCAGTGGTTTTTAACTCACAGGCTCGGCGAGCAGCCTCTTAACAAACCGTGACATTTCCATGCATATTTGGCAGCTGAGGCGCTTAGAGCGGCCAGGGAGCTGGGCTCCGATAAAAAACAAGCTGGTTGTTTTCCCAGACTGGCCTGGACCTTTCGGGCTTCTCGGTAAAAAGGGCAAAATAGGGAAAAAGGAGGAGAAGAAGAAGAAGTGAGAGTGGAAAAAAAAAGAGAGGAATCAAGCCTCGCATTCCACAATTCCCCAAACTGAGAAATGTGTTTGGTTCGTGTTGGAGGCTGGAGAGACCTCGTAGGAGCAACTGCCAAAGAGCATTCTCTGACTCACACTGACAAAGGAAAATCCCTTTTACAGTCACGAATGCTGGATGGCTGAGGGGGACAAGAGGGATCGCCAGGGATCGACTGGATTAGCGTTGGTTATGAGGCTGGGACTAACTAGCCTGGTTTGTTTGGTTGGTTGCACAGTGAACACTGAATCAAAGTGTTAAAACAGTGGTAAAATATGTTAAAATAATTCAGAAAGAAGAGATGCTAATGAATTTGTAAAAAAAAAAAAAAAAAAAACTTTAAAAAAACACGAGGCTACAAAAACCTCTTGGAAATAGACAAAAGAGAGAAACTAACAAATAAACAAAGCAACAACAAAATAAACAAATCAAAAACAGCACCAAAGACAAAGGCTAACTAGAGAGGCCAAGACAAAGTGGTCTTCAAAATGTGTACTTAGAGTAACTTCTCTAAGTCATTGTGCCAATATCTATTTTGTTGAGCACAAGCTGCCTGGTGTGTCAGCAATGGAACTACTGCCAGCATCGATTTATCTGTGGATGGCAAGAATCGTCTGGAGTATCGCTGTATGGATGTCTGGACTGGGGTCTAGCCTGTATGTGACACATCAGGAGACCATTTAGGCTGTTGTTGAGTCAAATATCGTAAAATAACGACTTTAAGATGTGTGCTAAAGTAAGAAGAAAATGCCAGATCCTGCGCCCACTGAGGTCGCCTTTGTCTTTAGCATGCTAACAGGAAGGCTCCTATTTCCAAATAAGAGCTGTTAGACCAAAACAGACACACAGGTTTCACATCTGTATCAGCCTGAAGGTTGTCACCTCTGGAAAGAGCAGAACTGCAACTGGCACACACCTAAACATACACGCATATATTAACTAACATTTTTTCCAAAGATCGTGTGCAAGGTAAATGTAAAAATCACTAAAATAACCACAAGTCATAGGGCAAATCTCATTTCTGTGCAGATGTTACTGGCACAGTACATTCGCACAGTATCAGTGTACTAACATAATATTATTTTGTACTAACAGTACTCTCTCTTTTCTAACTTTAGGTTAATAGCCAGGTTAATACACTGGAATAAGGCCATTGTAAAGGAAAGGGCTAGCCTGTTCCCTTCTTTGCCTCAACAAACGTGGCCTTTATGCCCGGGGGCCGGCCGGAGGCTGAAGTGGAGCTGAGCAGTGGGAGCGGGTGCCAAGCCAAGCCGTCTGAACCCTCTCAGAGCTGGGCTTCCTCTAATATTCATCTGTGCTTGACTCAGACCACAGAGAGTCAGATTTACCGCCTGCGGTACAAAAGTGTTTCCTGTTTTGGGCACAGCCACATCCACCTAGGTCCTGCAGAGCCTGCAGTATCCTGGCTGCAGCCTGTTCTCTCACCGTCCACTTCTAGTAGATACTGAGATCACCACAGTGTTTCCCATTAATTACCTAGACTGTGGCGGTCCGCCACAGCGTCATATAATGGACCGAAAATATTTTTACACTTCTCAAAATAACATAAAAGATGGTGTTTTGCACCATTGCTGTAGCAAAGCATCTCTCACTCCCAGTCAGTCAGTCAAATTTTCGATCAACCAATCGTTGTCTCTACGGAATGCGTGACCTTCCAGTCACGAACTACGTGCTTTTAATTTCTCGAGGTGCGCGACATCTCCTCTGAAACCTGGTCCACCTGGTCTGCAACCTCGGAACAGGTTGCGGACTCCGTGAGCTCCGCAGAAGTATAAAACAGCCTTTATAGATAAAGGGCTTCAGGCATCCACAACACAGGGAGCCACGCTTACAACAATATTAAGAGGAGACGGAATAAGCAGGACTGCTCGAGGCGTGGCACCACTCTGCACAGCTGGGGCAGATGGGAATACAACCACCTGGTGCTGAGAGCAAAGAGGCCAATCTGATGGACACAGACTGAGATCCCCCCTTTTAAAGAACACGGATCACATGTCACAGCAAACTAGCTAATAGAGCAGGAAAGAAACGGAGAAACAGAGAGACAACAGACAGAGATAGAGGCACAGAGAGAGAGAGAGAGAAAAGGACGTGCGACATAGATCACAAGCTGAACTGGGAATCCGATTTCACACCGTACGCCGTGCGGTGATCGACTGCCTCGTATTTCTAACCTCGCAGGAAGAAACACCTCAACAACTGTGCTCCACATTTAACGCATCAGCAAGTTTGTTGCTGTGGGAAGATGCAGAGGCATCCAGAATTACAGAGGACAGCTTCTCTTCTCACATCCTCCATGTTTCTCACACCTCACACTCGGGTCCTGACACCAGCTTAACAGAGTCCCATCTCAGCAAGGAAACTATGAATCACGGAGCCCGCATGTCCCGAAAGAAAACAGCTAAGCCTCTTAGCACCGGTGCTGAAACACAGCGGCCGGGCGAAGTGGAATGGCAAAGTAGGTGGTGCCCCGATTCCAGCGCCTCAGGATGTGAGCTTAACTAATTCTTTCCGAGAGAACAAACAGTCAACATGAACATCAATAATGGTTGTTCTGGTTTGGGCAGAGATGGAAATGAGACACGACTCCAGCCAGTCATACAACAGCTTATGTCAATACAATCATGTGACATGGCTTTGACACGTATCGGCAAATGTATATGTGTGTGTGTGTGTGTGTGTGTGTGTGTGTGTGTGTTAACCTCCAGGGCGAACCTACCTCCACATCCTGCAGGCTGAAGTCGTTCTGGTCTTTGAAGTTGGCGGCCCCGGCGCTCAGCTCCATCAGCATCTTGGCGATCTCGGGCTTTATTGCGGCGGTGAGCCGGCTGGCCGCCTCCATGACGTGTTCCTGCACGTCCTTCAGTTGCATAGCTGCTTTGGAGTAGTGAGAGTTCCTGAACACGCTGCTGAACAGGTCCGTGAGGAAGGCGCTGGCCCGGCAGAACACGTTGAGGGCGTCCAGGTACTTGGAGATGCCCTGCTGGATGTCGGCAACTGCCGTGGTCGTGCCGGAGGGCGGGGCGTGGCAGCTAGCGGGCAGGCCCACCCCGGTGCCCAGGGGCGAGGAGGCCGAGCAGGTGGAGGCCAGGGGGGCGCTGAGGGTCCGGCTCAGCTCAGGCATCTGGTACTGCTGGTGCTGTTGCACTTTCTGCTTGGACCCGCCGAGCAAAAAGCGCCGTTTGTAGTCCATTTTATTTTCCTGCGCACTACAACAATACATAAGTGGTGCACCAGCACCGGAAGCTCCTGGTTTTGTCTGGCTTATTTTTTCCCCACCAGCCACGAGCTCTTGATCTATTTACAAAACAAACAACCCGACCCAAGAGTCCTGGAACTATTCAAGTTATGTAAAAAGACAGGTCACGGGTTCCACCTGCCACAGACTCATCTCAGTTTGCCCTGTGGGGAGGCCGCAGAGAGATGGAGGAGGTGGGAGGGAGCTGAAGAAGACGGGCAGGGCCGAGAGCAGTGCTTACATGCAGCCCCGCTGCAGATCACAACCGACAGGTCCGGCAAACTGAACCGGACGAGATGCACAGTTCAGATTCCCTATTTTCAGCTCGGAGGCTTGGAACACGAACGAGTCGACAAAAAGATGAAGTCGAAAAAGCTCTGCTGTACTGTCAAGGTGGAGCTACCGCCAGGAAAAATTCAAAGTGCAATTACTTCTCCTTCAAAATGGAAACAGAAAAAAAAAAATCCTTCTTTGTAAAGCATATAGAGTATATACACAAATATATCTACATATATATCTGTACCAGTCCACTGCAAATAAAAATAGAAAATCTTTTAAAAGCTGGAAGCAAAAAACAAGATGAATATCGGGGGAAAAACGCGACACTGGTCAACAGCAGGAGAGGAAATAATAAAACGAACAGAACCAGCAGCAGGCGTGTGAAAGCCGTGAGCGCCGGGCCGGGTCTCTTCCAGGGTTCTGGCTGGTAACAGAGCTGTGTGTGTGTGTGTGTGCGTGTGTGTGTCTGTGTGTGACAGGCGAAGGGGCAGACGGATCCAGTCCGTCTCAGATCCTCTTCACCAAGCGGGGCTCGTCAGGCAGAGAGCTAGTGGCCAGCTGATAGCGCCGTCTGTCCCGTGTGTCTGTTTTGTCTTTCTGTCTGGAAAAACGCCGCCGTCTCTCTGGGTTCTGCTGGCTGAGGTAGTTGATACTCACCGCGGAAACAAGTGTGCTCCCAGATCTCGCTGCTCTCCGCAGACGCAGATCAGAGCAGGAAAAGCACAACTGTATCTGTAAGGCCGCTAGGTCATTTCCTAAGGGAGGAAATGGGAGAGACATACAGAAGGGAAGGTTAGTGTCAAGTCAAACAGGAAGGACGAGCTTTGTTTTAAAAGTTGTTCTTTCCCTCCTCTCCGCCCCAAAATAAAAGTGGGCTGCCCTTTAAAACATGCCCAGTAGGCTAGAGGCTACTTCACTGTCATAGTGATTTACAGGAGATTAAAGATTACACCGATACCAAACTAAGTGTCAAAGTTTTGACATCTAAAATGGCCACCGTGGAGACAACATGTATTTGATAGCATTTAAATGTTCTTCTGAGGGGAACTTAAAAAAATATAAAAAAATAAAAAATAGTGTTTCCCATAGGCCGTATTTTGCCGATGTACAGCTTCCCTGTCTGCTCACATGCCAGCAGCAAAAACAGAGTATTTGATTATCGGAGGTCATCTGCGGCTTAGTTGTCTAGTAAAAATGTGTCTTAATTAAATTCGTGTTTAATACAGTTCTTAGAAAGATTTGTGTTTGTTAGTGTTAATTTTTACGCAAGCTGATGATAATATAATGACGTGAAATATGACAAAAAAATGCTAGTACAGTACCACTTTGTTCTGTGTGACACACTGTAGGCTACTTAAGTAATGGATCCACTAGGAAAGAATCTGTACCACAAAATACACGACAATGCAACGCAAAATGCAACACAAACATAAACAGGAAAGGGGTTCGTTGAGCTACTCTACCAGTTACTCAGGTAACCAACTAGTAACCAACCGTAACTGACCTTGACCTCTGACCTCCCTGTGGAGGGTGACGAGCTTACAGAGCATTTCCCCATGGGACTCAAATGATCATTTTGTTATTACTTTATTGTCAAAAGTCTAGTGGGCTGGTCACGTAGTCAAAGCAGATGGCATATGTTGGGATTTAGCAACCACTGAAACTTGTAAACAAACCTTGTAAACCTCTGACTTGTTTGGAAGTTAGGGACCAATTTTAATAGCATCTGTATTCAAAATATTACCTATAATACCACATTACAGCTGGTTTAACAATTGTGGACACCGTTGGACATTTCTAGACGATTACGAACGCCATAACTCAGCGAGAGTGTCTCTGGAGAGAATCTCTGACACTGTCTGGTTTAGCAGAACACAGCTGTGACCAGAAGTGTCTGCAAGAAGCCATTGTTGGAAGACATTGAGGGTTTTGTTGGGCTACACTCTTGTAGGAGTCACAATAGCCACATTCAAACCCCAGGCGTTACAGGAGGACTGGTGCTTCTCTGTTTGCTCATTTTGTTTCATTATAATATCATATTTTCCATCTCCATGATTAAGGGAGATTTGGCAGTAACCCTTCCCTCACCTAGCACTGTGACGATGGTATAAAACTCAAAATTCACTCAAAGGTCAGACTGTGAAGATTATTTCAGCACTAATCCTGAAAAAAAAAGAATAAATAAATGTATTAACACTTTGTGATAGTGAGAGGCTTTTGAAATTAGATCTGTCCTACACCATAACTTAGCTGTCTATGTAATACTTTAATTACTCCTAAAAGTTATCACTGTTACGAGCATTACATCATATTGTTAGCCTACTCTTTAACAATATATATATATATATATATATATATATATATATAATATATCAAAGTTCCACACTTTTTTTGCCACAATCCACAATCATTTAACATGTTCCATTGCTATCTGGAGCACAAGCAGGCCTTGCTGTTTATACAGACATCCGGCCAGCGATATCACACCCTAAACGGGACACAAAACATCAACATCACAGAGTTATCTGGTAGACACACGGTCCCCTACGCTATTACGCTGTGGAACATCCAGGCCGCTATCTGGCAGAAGCACACTGAAAGCTTCAGTGTTGGATGGATGAGAGAGGAGCAGCAGCAGCAGCTCTTGGAAAATTAAATGAAAAAAATAAAAAATAAATAAACAAGTCCCGGCGGCCTCTCCTCTGGGTAACGGCAGTGACAACGCCGTCGCCATGGTCTCACTGTGCACACATGCAGACATTCCAGCGTGTTTATGACAGGCGATTCACCGACCTTCAAACCTCACTTCCTTTCCCAAACGGAGGCCTGCGTCCAGCCAACTCCCTCCCAGCATCAGCCGCTGCCCCAGAGAGAGGAGTGCGTGCAAATGCATGCACATGCAGACACACACATTACATTACACTACACTACACTACACTACACACACAGAGAGAAGGGCCGAGGGAAACCAGTGACCTCCTCATGAAGGGAACAGCAGAGACAAGCTTCCCATTTCTTTTTAACCCTTATTTAACCGGGCAGGCTGACCAAGAACATATTCTAATTTACAGTTACAGTTACACACATGGAGTCATGTACTCCTGGACACTGAGCATCTCCACTGCAGCGGTTGTGGGTTCAGTGCCATGCTCAATAGCACTCTGACAGCAGATATTGGGTGTTGGTCAGTTCTCCCACCTGGACTTTCCCAGACATTTTCAAGATTTAAGCAGGCGGCTTTCTGGTCACAAGCCCGTGATCTCATCGAAAGCATCTCTTATATGTGCCCATTGCTCTCCGCAAAGAGCTTTGTGACAAACCTGTTTATTAAAAGCGCTTTAAAAATAAATCTAACTTGACTTGTGTTTAAAACAGGCCTTTATTCCTGGTCTCCTTTGCAGGAAGAATGAGCGGTCTTCTTCAGTCTTCGAGAGAGCAGCGAACCGGTGCGACCAGCTTAGCAGTGCCCCCGGCCTCTAAATCCCTGGGATTACAACCACAGCAAGGAGCCACCAGATGCCCCACAATGACTGCTAGTTGACACGGTAAATAAGATATTAGCGTCCAAACGGGTAAACAGGAAACCTGAGCCTGTCTAGCCTGGAGCCAAACACTCTGACGTGTCTACTTTCACACAGCTGAGCCACAGAACAGGGAAGGACCAGAAAAATACAGGTCCGCTGGAGGGGGAGGGGCTTAACAGGTCTCAGAGGACAACTCACAGAATGAAACCTACTTACATGTTCAATCTATATAAGTGGGCTTGTTTGATTTGGTGGTGAAGATTTGACCACCAAAGCCAGACCACCTAAGAAAACTACACGATTGCCCTACACGATTTTTGTATAATTTCAGCCTATAGCTGTTAAAATGGCGCTATTGAGAAGTGGTGGGTCCCCGTCGTGTGGGGAGTCAATGGACTGACCTGGGCCTGCCCTGCAACACAATACACATTCAGGTGAAGGTTGTCAATCAAGGGCATGAGAGCCAACATCTTGGGGGAAATGGCTCCTAAATCTTATGCTGGTAAACTCGAGATTCTGTTGCAGAGTGAGGCAAAACTGGGACTCAGTTCATAGATTATATATGTAAGAACTATACTTTGACCATCCAGGACAAAAACAAGAGGTTTAAAAAAAAATACTGACATATTTGCCAAGATCGCGTTCAGCCTCTTTAAAGATATATCTACCGTTTCTTAGAAGATATTGTTGAATTTACAGTGGTATCAGATCGTCAGCTGTTACCAGCCCTGAAGTACAACGCCACGGGTACCTGGATACCGGGTCAATGCTGTTTGATTATATAAGAACAATGTTTATCAATTACGTTACAGATTAGAGGGGGCTGTGTCCTTTGATTAGATTAAATCTTACAAGTTTAGGAATATAAAAAGCAGGTCCAACTGTGCAAAGCTTTTTTTTCTGTAGAATTAGGCCTAAACAGTGCAGCAATTTTTTGTACTTGATAGATAAAAGCCTAGTCTTATCAGCACTGGGTATCAATAAAATTAACTGGAAATTACTCAAAATTTCTGCTTATACTTTGCTGATAAAATGTATCTATGTGCCTCTACTGCACACTCTACATTTCCTGCCTGGATGTAAAACTGTGTAAGCAGAGGTTGTCCCAAGACAAGCAGACAGAGCATCAATATTAATGAAGCCTGCTAGCTTCTCAGTGTAGCTCTGTTGGCTGCCAGCCTCCTACTGCAGGGCACATCGTATTAGAGATTGCACCCAAACAAACACATGTGATAGGAGGCTCCCCCTGTCTCCGTTGGCCCTGCGCCAGCCTGGTTTAATGCCCTTCCTTCGACGGGGGCTGCTCTCAGCTCTAATGTTAGCTCTACTTCCCTACTCACCGAGCATCTCAGCTGCTGAGCTTCAACAGGAAGGGGGCTTAGGTTTCCTGGGGCGAGCACTCTGTCGCCAGTTACAAAAACGTCAAGCTCCCCGACTATGATTTACCTGTCTGTACGAGCCTTCAAGCATACTGTACCGCTGCAGCTACCAACAGACAACTGTGCAAAAGGTTAAAGGGGGGTGCTTCAGAAGAGTGGAATGGGCGATGAGGCCGTTCACCTCCGGTTCGGGGTTGGGAAACTTTGGGGACTTTTCGATCCCAAGACCAATGTAAACAATAACATCTTTTTTTTATCTTTATATGTGGAAGATTGACTGAGCAGGCATGGAAGCACCCCAGTCCAACGAGAGTCCTCTACTGTTGGCCACTGAGCAACAATTGAGGATTCGGTGCCTTGCTCAAAGGTCTTCTGTTGGTAGTTGAGTTGAGGGATGTGAAAGCATGTCACTACCCCCACACGGTCCTGGGATTCAAACAGACGACGCTCGGATTACAAGGCCGCTTCCCTAACCTCTAGGACACCTCCGCTCACTGTCCGTTCAGGAGTCCCGGCTCTCTCCGCGCGGCTCCATCGCGCCACGGCTAGGTAGCCGTTCAGCGCTGCGGACAGGGCAGCTGTTACCCGTGCTGACAGGCCCTTATCTCCCTGCCGCCGCGAGGCAGAGACAGGCGCTCTGACGCTTCAGCCACAGGCCCGACTTTAGCTCTCTCATGAAGTCTATTTCAGCCTCCTCGGGCAAAACAGCTGCCCTACGCTGTGCGCCGCACTGCTTTTAGACACTCCAAAAGGTTCAGCTCACCAAAAAAAAATAAAAGTCCTCCTCTACATCTGTTGCCAATGAAGCAAAGGAATGCACTTTCAACAGAAACCTCTTCATGTGGATTCAAACGAGCACACTTCACCAAATAAATATATATGAAGTGCGTGAGGAAAAACCAACCATAAATTGTAACATCTTCAAAATACCATGTCATTCTGTAGATACCTTTATACATATAAACATGAAAATGCGAAGCAGATTAAAAATATATATATATGCATCTTTAAAAAAGCAGACTAGACTAGGACTCTGGGTCCTGGGAGAGAGCCAGGTCTTCTGGGACATTCCGTAGGGCAGATAGTCTGTAGTGGATTCCCAGGATCAGCAGACAGGTCAGGGAGGTCAGGCCAAATGACAGGACAAGTGCCGTAAGCAACTGTGTGACAGGAGCCGGGCCAGGCACCGCTTTGCCACGGAGCACAAGGAGAGTATTGTGGCAGGCTCTGGCCTCCCCATACCAACACACACACACAGGCATGTGCACAAACACACACACAGACACACACACACACACACACGCGCGCACAGCTGCAAGACTAAGAAGAAGAGAGAAATCCACAGTAGGCCTTGGCTATGATTTAATATCCACAGCAAGCATGGATTTTTTTGTTATTCGGTAATTGTTTTGTAGGCTGTTGGAACAGTAGCGGTTGATCCAATTTTTTGGTTTTCCACTGCAGGTTTCAGCCACCAACTCTTCTTACTTGGATATTTTGTCATGATAAATGCACCACTCCTATACACGATAGGTTTTTGGAGTGAAATTGAGCTACGTTGTATTTTTCAGCTGATTTCACATTATGGCTCACCACTGTTGACTGAATGTAGAAAGAAAACAATGAATACCCCTATCAGTCAACAGGCTGATAGCACTGGCTAACAGGCTGGATAATATTAGCTTAACCTGTAATGTCATAACAGACTTTGTAAGTAGCTTATGGCTCCAATAAAAATAGCAGACAGGCTGCTCCAACAAAGGACATGCTTAAGGACCGAACAGGTCCGTGACGCCTCTGTAAGCCTGCATTTCAACATCAGTGCCCTCACCTCGGTCAAATACTGATATGACACAGTACACCAACAAAAGACACACTGGAAAAGGAATGCAGACTTAATAAATGTACTTATCGTAGCAACGTTCTTCAAAAGCAGCAAGATGACAATGGATTTACTGGACGGAACGTGACTTATCAAAAATGTCGGCAAATAAGTAAAAACGCTGACCTCTGACCCCTGACCTACTCAGAGCCTTTTCTCCAACCGTAGCTGCCATTCAGTAACAGGCCGAAAAGCAAACAGAACAAGCTCAGATTTCCTCCTCCAACACATGATTGTACAATAGAGTGTGTTTAGCATGTCCGACCGGAGGGTTTTAACAAGTGAGACCTGTGATAAAAGGCTCTGACGTCTGTTCCATTCATGAAAGGCTGCTGGTGACCTATGGGGACGGAAACGCTTCCCGCGGTCTATATACTGAGCGGGCTGTGTACCGAGGTCGCAGGTTCTGCAGCGTGCCAGCCGCCGGGCCGCTGTATTTTTAGCCAGGACAAAAGTAAGAATTTTCTCTCCCACTCCAGGCACGCTCAGACAGGATATGGCGCTGTCGTGGATGTAGAAAAGATTAAAGCCTTGCAATGCAGACAGCAGGGCTGTCATTTGTACATGGAAAATCACCTTATTAGGCCGAAAAGCAGAATGATGGCAGGCGGCTAAGAAACACATCAACCTTTTACACCTGGGATTAACGTGCCTCTCATCCGGATTTTAGCTGGATTACATCTACACCTGATAAAATGCATCTCTGAAATACACATGATAGATATAAACTGTTAAGCTTTAAATACAATCAGATTTCCTGTTCTCTAGCAAAACAAAACTTGCTATGCACTGCACTTCCTCTTCAAAAATATGGGTTACTTTAAGTGATGGTAAGTAGCTCGCCTCACTTGCCCTCTCATCCACCAGTATCCTGATAATCCATCTTTGACAAGTATGTTACTGTCTGCCACCTGTTTGATTCAAGTATGCCTGCTAGTCAGATCTGCGCACAAATGTTTATAGCCATTTACATAGTTACTGTATGTGGATTGGAGATGCACTGCATTTAGGGCACTTTACTGTGGCCAAAACTAACCATCCCTGAATGTGGTTTGGGTGATTGGCTCTTCAATGCGTCTTGGGTGCATTTAAATTTCTATTTTATGCGTTTTGCTCCCTCTGAATAGATAGAAGCCTTTATTTAGTCAGGTCGTCTCACTGAGATTGAGATCTCTTTTTCAAGAGACCTGACAACAGAAACAACAGAAAAAATGACAGACTAGTACAATTCAGACACACGTTAGAGTCAACATCCAAGCCGCATACAAGGACAGATTATCACAAGCATCATAGAAAATGTCAACACTTAAAACTTCCAGAACTTCCAAAATCATCCAGTGGGACCAAAACTTCTAATTTCAAAGTTCTTTGCAATTCATTCCATTTACAAAGGTGCATAGTACCGGAAACCAGTCTTGCCAGATAACCAATCCCGTGACCTGGTATTAAAGTTGTGCAATAAGGTACATCCTCCTGTCAATCAAACATCTTCCAAGAAATCGCAGATTGCCGATGTATTCGCCCGGGGGGGTTGATGCCAACGCTGTGCTGAGAGCAACGGCAGTCAGTTGTCGAGCAGCCATATTTTGAACGGTACTGGAACTCTGGACTAGTGCCTTTTAAATTACCACTGTGTAAAACCAAACTGATAAACACGTATCAGGTCACGGTGCATTAGTATTCGGTAGCACCAGACACTCAAATGGGGAAACGCAGGCAATGCAAAAAAGCACACCCAAGGAAGGCTCTGTTAAATGTTGGGTGTGTATAGGCTACCTTTTATGCTGCTCTA
The DNA here is from genome assembly GCA_900302305.1 of Polymixia japonica. Lineage (NCBI taxonomy): Eukaryota > Metazoa > Chordata > Actinopteri > Polymixiiformes > Polymixiidae > Polymixia > Polymixia japonica. The sequence continues at coordinate 27,431 of OMKK01032655.1, read as the reverse complement.
AATTAATTTTAAATCAAATAAAGCATAATTTTGTGTGTGCTCCCCCATTTGAGATCAAACAAAGATCATGGTAGTTTAAATGGTCAAAAACTGGACAAGGGAATTCAACCAACATCCAATCGCCCAACCCTAGCTGGTATTGTAGTTGTTGGATTTAAATGTGTTTAGAGATGAGAGATATCAGGGGAGCTTCAAGACTAGAGACTTGTAAATGAATACTTCTGTAAGGGGAGTCACTGAAACCAACTGCCACTTAGCAAAACAGCAAATCGCCAGGTAAAGGTTTGGAAAGACCATAACTACTATGAATCTACTGGCATCTTTTAACAGCAGCCTGACTTAGGGGCATAAACAAGGGCAGCAGGGTGGCAAGGTGACTAGGGAGACAGTCCTTCAAATGTAGGACCCCGGGTTCAAATCCCAGTGTTGGAAACAATCTACCCTGCTGATGTGTCCTTGAGCAAAACAGAGGCCCTGCATGGTAGCTGAGTGCGCTCTGATCTCCCCATGAAATACAACTGGTGATTAAAAAAAACTTCCCTACAGGGACCAGTAAAGTATAAAGTATCATATAACTTGAGACTTTCAAGGTAGCCTAAATTCTCATATGGTGTGATGGTCTATGTAGTGCACAAGCATTCATGTAGCTCACTGGGAATGTTCAGCTGTGGGGCAAATAGCTGGCCTCAAGCTAAGCCTAAGTTGGTTTCCCAGGAGATAAGAGGGAGATTTCCCATGCTAGAACCCCCCTTGCCCTCTCTCCTTCCATCCACAGACCCTCTACCCTGCTCCCACCAGAGGCCGGCTGCATATTCTACCCTAACCAGAAAATAGGCCATCTGGTTTAGGTGTGGAAGATTTGACTTGCACTCATCAAGTGGTGGATGGAACAACTATGCACCTGCAGAAAGCAGTAGTAAGTGGATTTTGACTGAATCAACGACTGAAACATCTCTTGCTCGAACAGAAGCTCCCCCTAACAACGCAAACAGTGTCGTTGGTATTGTGCACCCGATTGAAAATCCTTTCTCACAAGACAAACCCACAATGCATAAGCCTGCATCTCTCCCATGCACAGGCTGGGGAAATATTGTGCAGTGGGTGGATATTATCTAACACTTGGTGATAAATAGTCCACTTGGAATGCACTTCTTTTCTAACTCTACTTGGTCGAGAGCTGGGAATTAAAGCCAAAATAACATACTGCAATGTTTATGTTATTGTTTTATGCTTTTTTTATATTTGATGGTATTACATTTTATTCATGATATCAGGCCATCATGTGACATTAGTTTAACATCTCTTCTGTAACTAAAATGTCATGGCAAGATTTGTCCTAGGTTTTCACTGTCAATTCCACAGCTGCAAACTGCAATGTAATTGCTCGTGCTTATACAATTGTATTTTGTATGAGCATGTATTATACGTTGAATATACCATACATACATATAAATATATGTCCAATGTTTGGACATGCTTCACAAAAGTTTGCTGGAGCATCAAAAAGGTTAATTTAAGAAGTGCGCGGAGATAGTTGGGTGGATCTTCACAGGTCCCACTGGCCCACTTCTCTCCTGTGTCTGATCCGCTCTTTATCCCTCTCTGCTTTCCTACCATCTAAATAAAGAATTTTAAAAATGCTAAAGGCAAGCAGACCGCCCACATTACTTTAAAAAATAATAATACTAATATTAATCAAACAAATCAGCTATGGCTGGCTTGACATAACTTTGGGGTGAGACTAGACGAAGTGATTGTCGAAGTGACCCAATCAAATGCATCCAATTTAGCTCCAGGACTATTCGTATTGGTTGTTGTTTTAACATCGCCCAGCCAGATCTATGCACTGTCAGAATATCCGTGAGGAGGTTCCTGGAGAGTGGAAGCTATCTCTATAACATGAAGGTAGGGTTGGGGTTCGATAGCATTTTTATCGAATATGAATCCAGTATCGAATCTGCTTATTGAATCTGAATCCATTCGAATCCTTTATCAAATCTTTTTGGTAAATTGTTAAAGGAATATACTGGACAGAGCACAGGCAAAAATGATCTGATAATCTGTGCTGCTTTTATTGCCCTGTTGAATCCACAGATTTAACAACCTTTTTACCATAATATGTTGTTTTATTATGCCACAATAACTGATGACAGTTGTGGAACATAGACACAGATTTTGGGGAAAAAAAGGTTCAATAAGAGATTTGTTTAACTCAGAGCTTATCGAATCAGGACATTTAATCAACTCGGAACCGGTTTCAAAATGGAACCGGCTATTGAACCCCAACCCTAACTGAAGGTAATGTTTAGTTTCCTTCCTGTCACACCTGTTTTTCCTATGACATCATCCTCAAGAAGACAGCTCAGAATCTCAGAGTTCATCTGAGAGAACATACTTCAAAAAGAACATGCTGAGGGCCAATTTTACAAATAGATTATATCAAACAGCCCCAAAGGAAGGCAATCAAATTTAAAAAATGTAAATATGTTAAAGAGGCCGGACGGAATTCTTGTATAATTTCAGCCTGTAGTAGTAAACCGGCACTGTGCAGCAGTGTAGTGGGTCCCTGTCTCGTTGTCATTGCAGTCAACGCATGTCAGTGTGTGTGTGTATGTGTGAAGACTGACCTGGGCCCGCCCTGCAACCCTAATGCACCAATGAACATTCAGGTGGAGGTTGTCAATCAAGTCATGGGTGCGCGCCCCAACAGCTCGGGGTAAAAATGAAACTGAACCGACCAAAATCTATCACTGGTAAACTGGAGATTCCATTGCAGGATGAGGCTAAACTGGGGTTCAGTTCGTAGCTTATATACGTAAAAACTATACTTTTACCAACCAGGACAAAAACAAACAATTACTGACATCACTAAAATCCCGACCAGCCTCTTAAACTAATTGCCACATTTGATAGAAGACCGTGAAAACAAATCAACAAAAAGTAAGAGTCCTTTCTTATAATGTGACCTGGATGACTCCTCGCCCATCCCCCCCATCAAAGATTCCATTGTGACGTTCAACTGCATAATCTAAAACTGTGTAGCAAGAGAAACACTAGAATGCTCCTTTGTTGAAGGAAAATATCACTCTGGCCTGTGGAGATAGCGTCAGAACAACACAGGCCTGGGCTGCACTCCACCCAAGGGAGCCATCATCTTGTGACTGTATGCTGACTTCCTCACACATGCATCCGGATTCAATGGTAGACTAAGGAAAAATGTCACTCCTGGTCACATCTGATAGGGCAAAATAATGATGGCAAAAACTACTCAGGACTAAGTCCCCTTCCACCAATGGTGATGGCTATTCAGGCACAGTGTTGAATAAGCCATTGGAAAGCATGGGTTCACAAAGAGACAGGAATTTTGCAGACCAAAGCATGTATTTCCATAGCGACTCAGCTGTGGCAGATGTCAACACGTAGGCTGTCTACAAAAGCCCGATAAGCCTACATAATGCAATCAAACAAAAGGTGTCCTAACCAAAACAAAAAAAATTAAAATTCCTCTGGATTTTAATTATTGCGTCTTAATGAAGATTTTCACGTCACTTTAAGGTGTAATACCCCCCCCGTTCCAAACAACTACCAAATATCCTTTTAAACTAGGTCATATCAACAAAAATTTGTATAAATAATATACTATCCATTTGTGTACCAACAATACTTCAGGCAGCACAGCAGATCAAATCAATCTCCATTTCACCAATCATGCCACTGTTAGGCTTTGTATGGCAGCAAAAACCAATCAACTCACTACACTGGAATATGAGGACATACCAATGTAGTGAATTTAACACCAGCAAAATGCTTGGAAAATCTGGCTGCAGTTGTTAAGTTTGTCTGATCTACCAGCCAGTGTGGCAGGCATCCAACAAGCTTTTTCTACCCTAAAAAGCATTTTGCCCAGTAAAATAGTTAGTGTCTGTTGAATGTTTGAATCCACAAGCCAACCAAGTGTCCAGTGGATGATGATATTTCCTTTCCTGGGCAATACATTTAGATAATTAATTGCTACCATTGTACATCTTGTGACTAAAACAATAAGCCACTGAAACTCTTACAGACATCATTGTCAACGTTTTGATTTTAAATTATAAAACGAACAGAGACTACACAACACAGTCACAGGCAACGGCCCCATTCCTCTGATAAATCTATGAGCAGAAATCTTTGGCAAAAGCCTTTTTTTATATTTCCATCTCCATCTCCAGCAACCCAAACAGGAAACAAATTCCACATATAGACGGTGATCTCTGGCTAGACTATAGTACAGCCCCCAGGAGAAGTGGGGCGACATTATTTATTAATTCAAGTCCCTACGACTGTCTCCACTAGACTGAGGATTCACACAAAAAATCATTGATATCACCAGTGCAATCATGTAATGCCAGTATCTAGTTGGAGTGAGAATATTATTTGAGAAAATAAATGAAAAAGTAGTTACCAAGGTTTTGATGCATGGGTCAAGTGTATCCAAGTTAGTTGTATGATTTATCTCTAAATTACATTGGTAGACAATACTCCTACTGCAGCTAACTAACCAACGATATCTAATATAGCATTGCTACAATTCAGTGATTCACATTGAGCCCAGCTGTGAAACACTGTAGCCTCAATGAGGCCCCTAAATAAGACAGAACCCCAGCTAGTCTGTTAGTTATGTACTGGCCAAGACACTATTTAGGAATCCGATCACTATTTAGCAGGAAGGTGCAGTGGAATCCCCGCATGCGCAGTCAGTCAGTTTCACCGAAACTCTCGGCGCTGACACGGCCCAAGTCAAGGGAACACTATGTCGCAAGCTATTAATACGGCCTTTTAACGCCCTAAATACATTTTCGCCGGACAGACTTCCGAGGCATCAACGCGACGTTCTTGCAAACGTTAAAAACGCGAATGACACAAAAAGCAACCGCGATAACGGAGGCTAGCTAACCGGTACCTTGTGTCCGTTGCATTCCCCAGTTTGACACTCGCCGACTGGCCACGCAGAACCAGACTGTGGTTCGTTAGCTTGGCTAGGCTATGCTAGGCTATATTAGATTAGGTTAGACTAAGCTAAACTAGGCTAGGCTAGGCTAGCTCCCCAGCTAGCTCCCTGCGACACGGCTGTGAGCGCTGAGACAGAAGCACCAGCAAATGTAACCGTTGCGGTCGGACTCGGATCACGACGACAACAGCCACCACGTCTTTATATTCAGCACAATAACAGAAAGCGTCGGCGAATACAGAAGACAAAGTATTAGTGAGGTTAATTAATGGTCGCATCGCTCACCAGCTCTAGGCATCCACCCTCCTGACAGTGACTCCCTGTCTGTCTGTGTGTGTGTGTGTCTGTGTACATCATGACGCGTCTCCGTCTGACCTACAGGGGGCGCTCTGCTCTCCGGGCGAAAGTTAACACCCCTCTCTGAATTAATCAGGATTCATATTATTCAGATATCATTACCACGAAAAGAAATAGTCAATTATTGCTTTTGAAGATGCGGTGTATCCAGCGTTACTGTTTTCTAGGCAACTTTTCAAGAAGATGGTGCTGATTGCAATGATGAACTGTTGCGTCCGACAGAAACTCGTGGACTTGATCGCCCCCAAACGACTGTTTTAAGATATTCGGTACAGGGTTAATACTACTTATTTAACACTTGAGGGCGACAAAAGCTTACTACAAAGCTTTTTAAGTACACATTTTTTTTGTTCCTTTACTCTTTTGGTAAATAGTTTGGGTTTTTTTTACGATGATAGCCAACTTTATGAGCAAAGGTGAAGTACAAAGTATATATATTTGGAAAATCTGTCTGGTCATTTGGCCAAATATTGTATCACAAATGTATTATCAGAATGGTTTAATTACAACATATTTATGAACCTAACCTTTATGCCTTGCTTATTATCATACATGAATATTGTAGGGACACCAGACTATTTGTTAAATCTATATGAGCACTGTGGCTTTGACTTGCACTCATTACTATTGCACTCATTTTAAGTCACTATAAGAGCTTTGGTTGAATGTCTATAATATAACTATAAATCTCTATGTATATAGTTATACAATATTATTCAAGTTCAATCTACTACTGTCTATCATATAAACCACATTATATAATATACTCTACTAAAGACTACTACTACTGATGTTGACTGCTTCTGTACCTTAGACTTGCAAAAGAGATGAAGTGAACATTTTACATTTTAGGCATTAAACTGATCCTCTCAACTAGAGCAACTTAGAATGAGACTAATAATAATAAACTTTAAGTCCTACACCATCAACATTACAATCAGATATGAGCATGACATTTAAACAAACTAAATCCTAGCCGCAGGACATTGTGTGCTGCTGTACTGGTGACCTACCAGTATCAATATGCACACTGCAGGAACGTGTCTGTGTGGCATGCACAAGCCCTCAATATAGTGTCACTTGTAGGAGGGGCGAGTCTGGTGTTGGACTGGTTGTCCTTCAAAAGGCTCTCCCCCTAACCTGCTCGGCCCCACTCAGCCAGGCTAGTTGAACAGAACGGACCACGGCAAGCCCCTCTTGACAATATGGGACTCACACACGACCCCACCTTCAAGAAGCTGCAGGACTGGTACACAGCCCATGCCTTGAACCTCAACTTGAGGCATTTGTTTGATGCTGACAAGGAAAGGTTCAACAAACTCAGGTATCCATCTTACAAAAACTAATTTGGTATTTTTGTCTGACTATATCTATAGTCATATGTTTATATTCATATTTATTATGTTTCAGGTTTGTAATATCTGTGTATGAGTTGATGGAGTTTGTTATTAAAATGTGCTTATACTGTCCAAGTGTCTGTCTTCACTGTGACATTTCAGATATTCATTGAACAAATATTGAATACACATTCATTGAATCATTGAACAGCAGCATTGTATATATGAATAGCTTCTTTGTACATGCATCTATATTAAACTATGTTTGTCAAAAAGGCATTGTAGAAAATTTGTATACTTTTCCACTCTGTGTGCATAATGCAAGGTGGAGCAAACAGCTACTTGAAATGAGTTAAAAACCAACACACTACAAGTCAGTTAACACCAATGGAACATTTAAATTGTGTTAATTGAGTCTTATGTGCTGGTTTTATATCGATCACTCTTGGTGGAAAAGCTGTCAAGAGAAATAGATACACACTAACACAACCTCTGTATAGCTCAGTTAGACAACAGCTAAACTGATTTTGTGTTGGGATATATCACAGAATTCTATTGATAGGTTGATATATTGGTTGAAGAGTGGCTATTTCTATTTGTTTTTGTCCAGACTTTGACTCTGTGTTTATATTGTCTTAATCCAGAGTCTGGTGACTGATGACTTTCCTTGTTTTTGACAGCACAACACTGAAGACTGAAGATGGAGACATTCTTCTGGATTACTCCAAGAATCTCATCACCGAGGAGGTCATGAAGATGTTGGTTGAGCTGGTAAATCCCTTTTCCATCACAATGAATCACGATATTTCAAATGTTATCTTTGCTAATAAGCTCCTGTGAACATTGTGTCCATCTAACTTCAATTGAGAGCTGTTGACTTGGTCAGCCTTCAGAAATTAGAGATTAAAACTATTGTCTATCTTGAAGTCCCATCATTCCTAGCAAGCAGCAGGTAAGTGCTCAGTGGACACATGACTTCACCTTTTGTCAGAATGAGCTTTATTAACTGTATGTAAATTACATATTTTAATGGAAGTGAAATAATCAGAAAATTGATTGAGTCTTGATCAGTCAAGGCATCACGTTCGTCATAATTTACATTTTCGTCATGTAGCTGACACTCAATCAGAGCATCTTACAGTGAGTGCAACTGCAGAATACGCCATCTGATATCAAAAACATTACACAAACAACCGATACTAAGGAGAGCAAAGGACATTGAGGGTCAAAACCAGGATTGAAAATGTCTATTTCAGGAAATCTCTAAAGGATCTATTTTGTTGTCTTTGTAGGCCAAGTCAAGAGGGGTGGAAGCTGCCAGAGAGAAGATGTTCTCTGGAGACAAGATCAACTTCACTGAGGTGCAGTTTGTAGATAGAAATGCTTCACAGTGTTTTTTTTTCTCTCTAGACATTTTGGCCTTCCACTCTTGGAGGAGTGGAATTGTTTTTGGTGGGGTGGCTCTCTATTGGTAGCAGAAACACTGGTTTATACAGTATAGCCACTGTATAGTTACAACATAGGAAGCAGAAATCTGTTGCTTTGCCAAATCTACATGACGCTCATTCACTGAAAATCAAAACAATTGGCAAACAAGCTAATAATGCCAAACTAATTAGTTTGGATCAGTGATAGATATTGCATCTGAGCCAAAGTAACAGACCAAAGGTGAAACGGAATTCATATTATTTCAAACCATTCTGCTTTATATTGCTTATTATATGTAACATTTGCATTTAAGGAATTTAGCTGACGCTGTTACCCAGAGTGACTGACAATGAAGGCAGCAGTATAGACTTCCTGGAACCTAGAGTAGAATCCCAAACTGTCAGCATTATAAGCAGCAAACAGTAAGATGCACAAAGGATGAAAGTCGTTGCATCCAGTGTTGGTGTGTGTGTGTGTGTGTGTGGGTGTGGGTGTGTGTGTGTGTGTGCATTAACCCGTTTCCCGTCCTGGTGCCGTGGATACGTAGGGCCGCGCCGTGCTCCACGTGGCTCTGAGGAACCGTTCAAACACTCCCATCATGGTCGGTGGCAAGGACGTGATGCCGGAAGTCAACAAGGTCCTGGAAAAGATGAAGGGCTTCTGTCATGTGAGTGGAATCTGACCCACAACTCTTCTCTCGCTGATCACCCGACATCACAAAGTTTTGTTACACTGTCCCGGTTTAGCGATTTCCCTTCTCTTCAGTGCATTACAATTTGATGCAGCTGCATGTCATTTAAATGCAAACTAGGGTGATGTTCCTGATCGTTATGTTGCCCTCTTGTGTGGAATACAGAGAGTTCGCAGCGGTGAGTGGAAGGGTTACACCGGTAAGGCCATCACAGATGTCGTCAACGTTGGCATCGGAGGATCTGACCTTGTGAGTGCATACAGTGCATGTTAATGGTAGGCATGGATTCATCATATGTTTGTAAAACCTCAACAAGCCCTTCAATAACACCGTTTTAATACGTTTTTTAGCCCAGACTCAAGATCGCTTTATCTAGTACAGTTTTCAATCTGTGTTAACGGCCACGATATCAGCTATTCTTTTCTCTTCATTTGCTTACAGATAGACTGTCATTTAATCTCTGCTACTGCAGACGTCCCTGGTGCTTTCATATCAACCCCCACACACAGATTTACACACACACACACACACACAGGCTCTGTATCTTAAAGTCTGTGATATTTTTTTTTCTCTCTTGTCTCTATTTCGTCACTTTGTGAGGAACCCATTGGTTAAAAGTTCTTCATGAATTCATTTGACTTGACTTGACTTTTAGGGCCCACTGATGGTGACTGAAGCCTTGAAGCCCTACTCGAAGGGTGGGCCCCGTGTTTGGTTCGTGTCCAACATTGACGGAACGCACATTGCCAAAACCCTGGCGCAACTCAATGCTGAGACCACCCTCTTCATCGTAGCATCTAAGGTGCCTGCTTTAAATTAATAGATTTAGCTATACAGGTCTCGCTAAGGATCTATGATTGTATGTTGTAATAGTATAAATCAGGTTTCGCTAAGGATCTATGATTTGTATGATGTAATAGTATAAATCAGGTCTCTCTAAGGATCTATGATTTGTATGTTGTAATAGTATAAATCAGGTCTCTCTAAGGATCTATGATTTGTATGTTGTAATAGTATAAATCAGGTCTCACTGAGGATCTATGAGTTGTATGTTGTAATAGTATAAATCAGGTCTCTTTAACGATGTATGATTTGGACATTGTAATAGTATAAATCAGGTCTCTATAAGGATCTCAACTCGTTGGTTTATACAACCAGTTTGTATTCTAGCTAATAAGGTACTCTATTGTAGTCCCTCCTTGACCTGGCAACATTTGTTTGGTGTAATTGAAGTTTCCATTCAGACAGGAATCTGGTTGTGCTGCAGGGCTGCAAGCCTTGTCATGCTCTTCCAAAGCATGAGAGCCAATGTTGTGTCAGCTAACAGTGACGCTCATGTCTGAGTGTCTCATATCGGCCTCCCACCCTAGCACATAGAGGTGAAAGTCAGCAGTCAGAACCGAAAGAACCCAAGGGTGTCATCATAACATGCTGAATCTATTTTGGACTGTTTTGCTACATTGAATTCACATGTCAACCTTTTAAAAACAGACAGTTCTGTTTGTTGTCGTCTGTGTTTCTGTCCTAAAAGTAATTATTTTGCAGGCAACATTGTGCTTTATATCATACACACAATACCTTTGTAAGAGAAGGAGCTATTCTTTGATTTTTTGTTTTTGGAATGAAACGTTTTCAATTGTTTATTTTACACACATATTGTAGGTAAAATGCAGATTACATTGATATTCGTGCTTGGTTGTCTATCTCATTATCTCATTGCCTAGTGTTATCGCCTCACTGTCATTGTCTCTCATTTACAGACATTCACCACTCAAGAGACCATTACCAACGCTGAGTCTGCCAAGGAATGGTTCCTTGAGCATGCCAAAGATGTGAGCACACACTCTACCAGGACAGCAGAAGCCCATTATGTCCATGTTCTGTATCTCTGTCCTATTGTACACCTATCTTCCTTGTTCCCCCACAGAAAACTGCTGTTGCTAAGCACTTCGTAGCACTCTCCACAAACGGCGTAAGTCGCTGTGCTTTCCCTTCACAAGGCTCCATTACATCTGACCCACATTCACAACTATAATATAGTAGTAATAATAATAATAATAATAATAATAACTATCCTGCCTTGCTCTCTTTTTTCCCCCAGCCCAAAGTGAAGGACTTCGGCATTGACACAGAGAACATGTTTGAGTTCTGGGACGTGAGTGCTTCATCGTGATGTAGAATGTGTACAGCAGGCCCTTCAACCCCAGGCTACGATGGGGCCTTAGGCAGGGGCTATAAATAGACTAGACTTTTGACCTGTGAAGTAGATAGGAGGAGCAGTGTCCAGCAGCTGCTGGGTAATCAGAAGCCTGTCCCTGCATACAGCCTTGAAGAGTATGTTATTATTGGTAGCGACCTTCTCTCTAGCAGAGGTTACAGTAAAGGCTGGGTTGCATCAAAGGTCAGGGAGCCACATTTAGTTACATTGTCGGTATTCAAAGGGTAACAGCTCTAATGTGCCCTTCATGCCATGGAGAAAATCGGTGCTTGCAGAAGTTTTGCACCAGTACAGGTTTGCATACAGTACATGTACTGTAGTTACAGGGGACATTCTCATGTGAGACTTTTGTATTACCGTGTTTAACCATGCACATCTCCGGTACCCAAAAGGGAATGATAAATGATGATAGTTGATAGTTTTTAAAAGGTCAAAAGGTCAAGGCTTTTGCAAGAGGTTCACAAATGCTGAATGTTTTCTAAAATAGTTTCATTGGTGCAGATACAGTTCATAAGGTGCAGATACAGTTCATGAAGTGCAGATACAGTATTGATGCAGTACTGGTAGAGTTCAGTATTTTTCACCAGTTTATCTTCTCCTCTAGTGGGTCGGCGGGCGTTTCTCCTTGTGGTCTGCAATTGGAATGGCTATTGCTCTGCACATCGGTATGTGTAACAGATATAAACATATTTTGCCATATTTAGAACAAGTCATATTTTCTGTCATGCTATACAATCTTTTCAATCAATCAATCAATCAATCAATCAATCAATCAATCAATCAATCAATCAATCAATCAATCAATTAAGTTCAAAATGTACAGGAATTTGTCTTGTGACATTGTTACAGAAACATATCAACAATTTACATATTATCAAAGTTGATACTGGCACACATGTTACAAGAACAGCAGAACGTCACATACAGTGCAAAGGGACAGTGTGAAAAAAATATGAACACGAACGAGACATATACATATCACATCTATTCAAACACTAATCCAACCAAATCTCTTATCACATTTTTCATTTCTCATCAGGATTTGACAACTTTGAGAAGCTTCTTTCGGGTGCTCACTGGATGGTAAGTACCCCAGAATTGGATTATAACAGCGTGGCCGAACCATCCCTAAACGTCATCCCACCCTCCCCTCTAGGACAACCACTTCCGCACAGCTCCCCTGGATAAGAACGCTCCCGTCCTGCTGGCTCTGCTGGGCATCTGGTACATCAACTTCTTCCACGCTGAGACCCACGCCATGCTGCCCTATGACCAGTACATGCACCGATTCACCGCGTACTTCCAGCAGGTCTGTCCACACGGCGCCACACGGACGCGCAGGCCCCAAAACACAGTCGAGAAGTGTTAGCCTTGGAGGGGAAAATCCACCTAAAAACAGTTTTACACAGGTTTTGTTATGAACTTGAACATCTCAGTTTTGATGTGTGAAAATGAAAGAGACTCTTGATATCAGCAAGGGAGAAATCGGTGAACCGTTCCACTGACTGTAAATGATGATGATACTGATGGTGATGATATTAGCAATAATAATAATAACAAAAATGATTTAATTAGCTGACCTGTTTTTTAAGCAGGGTATTCCACAGCAAAAGGGAGTCTTAAATACAATAAATCCCATTTTGGGGTAAAAAGGCAAACAGATTTACAATTAAGTTAATTTACAACCTCAGCTTCCTGGGTTTGTCACGTGATGACATCACATGTTAGAGTTTTTGTTCTTTGTGGTCTAGTTTTACGAGAAAGAGATGTTCATTATCACAAATACGCACGTGAATTTTCACATTCAAACAGTGGCTGTTTAATTTTGAGATGTATTCACTTCCTGTATTGATCTGAGAGCATATCTATCAGGTCAGCATATCATATCATATATGACAAGAATTAAGCATTGCTCTTTATGCAGGGTGACATGGAGTCGAATGGAAAGTACATCACTAACCAGGGAACCCGTGTGAACTACCACACTGGACCCATCGTCTGGGGAGAGCCAGGAACAAATGGACAGCATGCATTCTACCAGCTCATCCACCAAGGTACTGTCTGATAGATAGATCTATCTATTAAAGTAAAGACAGTCTAATAAATGTGCCACTAATTCAACCTACCTGTCCTCCTCAGGAACTCGTATGGTCCCTGCAGACTTCCTGATCCCAGCTCAGTCCCAGCACCCCATCAGAGACAGTCTGCACCACAAGGTCAATTGCTTACTGAATCTACCGAAATCAGTGTTTGTTGTGCTTTGGGTCAGGACCAGTTGTCAAGTCAACAGTATACCTCAGTGTATAGAGTTTCCTAATCTTGTTTAATGGAGTTTGCCCATTGAAAAGCCTAATTACCATAGTATGGGATTATAAGAAAAGACTACGCCCATCTTTGCTACCAGTGGATCATATCCTTTCAGCTTGTGATCCCAGAGAGGAAGTGATCCCTCTCGCAGGGGTAAACGCATTACTTTGAGATCAAACAATCATCTTTATTTTCCCTTTTAAGGCTATTTTACTTATTTATTATTGTAAGGAACCCAGAGACTGTAAATATTGATTAGGCATTTATCACAAGATAAGATAGATATTGTGGCTGTCGCTATTCTGAGGCCTATGGAAGCCTATGTGTTAATGTGCTTACATGGTATACGCAAAATACAGATCATATACGAATGTGTAATATACTAGCCTTGATTTAAACCAGTAAACCAGGCGTTGCCCTTGTAAGGCGTAATGTGTTTCCTGTGTGTCTGTAGATCCTGTTGGCCAACTTCCTGGCCCAGACAGAGGCTCTCATGACAGGGAAGACCACAGAGGAGGCCAAGAAGGAGCTGGAAGCCAGTGGCCTGAGTGGAGAGGCTCTGGAGAAGATCCTGCCACACAAAGTATGTCACGTCAAGGCACATTCACAGAGTCAGTACAGGAACACTAGTCCACACAAGATCAGCGGGATCCAACGCACACTTATATTTATTTATATATATTTAATATAGCTATACAGCAGCTTAAGAATACGCAGTAAACCAAAAAGACAATTTCTAGTTACAAGCCATCACTCCTGAACCAATTAAACCAATTAAAATGTACAGCTAACATACGCTTTCTACTATTTCACTGACATTTTAAAGCTATTATTGTTTGCGTTTTTGTCCTTGTTTTTTTTTTGCGGTAGTCTGTTAGTATAGTCTTGTTAGTTATTGCCCTGATTGTAGCTCGGTGCTGCCACCTAGAGACCATCCTAGATATACACACTGCATGTAAAAGGTGGGCACTGATGACGATCATCTAGGGGAGGGAAGAGAGTATGCAGGTTTACATTGCAACCAATCAATACACCAGGTGATTTCAATACTTAGCTCTCCTCCAACCAGACGGGAGGGATCTAATCAGTGAAATCAACCGATGCATTGATTGGTTGGAAGGAAAACCTGCTGCCTCCAGGACACATGGCTTCACACCACTGATCTACACCAAGATGACTGTGCGGTGAAATGTTTCTCTCTATTTAATCCAGGTATTCCAAGGAAACAGGCCAACCAACTCAATCATCTTCAAGAAACTGACACCTCACACGCTTGGAGCACTTATTGGTAAGAGGAATACCTGGGTCACATGACCTGCAACCAGCAATGCTGTGTTCCAGTTTTATGAATGGAAATAGTAGCGGTAGTTGTAGTAATAGCACCTTATTGATTCCGTAGTGGGAAATATCACTGAAATATTAGAAGTTATACAACTGAGAGAATAAAGTACAATCAGTACTCTGCTCACATACACAGAACAGAATCCCTCAGTAACATACAGTAAATAATTGTCAGCGGTGCACAGAGATAGCCAAGTGGTTAAATCCCCTCTGGAACCACTGGTTCAGGGTCTAATCCTGCCAGAGCGTTCTCTCCCGTGTCTCCGCAGACTCTGTTTCCTTCTCTATTTCACCACTGACTGAATGAATGAAAAAAAAAGAAAAGAATAGGAACACTATAGGCAGTAGGACGGCCACCTCTCCTTTTTAAAATACCTTTAAAATAACAGTCAGTGACTTCGCTGCCACACTAAGAGGGAATGGACCAGGTCCAGCTCCACAGTGTTCAGCCCAAACAAACAAATGACCACTTAACCCTCTACTTAGATGGTTCTCTGTTCTGATAACGATTCCTTTGTATTGTTTTAACAGCCATGTATGAGCACAAGATCTTTGTCCAGGGTGTGATGTGGGAGATCAACAGTTTTGACCAGTGGGGGTGAGTGAAACACTGAGATCACTATTTCACTATTGTAAATGTCTAACTCCCAAGACTGTAGTTTCCATATTCTCTAAGTATCCCTCTTCATCCAATATCAAATCACACAAGCCCCTTTCTACCACTGTCATCAAGATGCTCTTGAGCAAGGCAGTTAACCCTCAATTGCACCAGCGGAGCTGCTCAGTGTCTGTTACTCAAGCAGGGGTTGATGAAACGGAATATGTGATCAGCCAAATCCCCCAGGATAAATAATGATGAATAAATTATTACAACTTGTCCTCCCCCTCATTTACATCTGCTTTGTTGCATCTGCCCCTCTACACCAACGGTGTGTCCGTACCTGTGTACAGTTATATGAAGGGTTTCATTCCACCGTTTCAGAAAATGAATCACTGCTCTTATAACGTGTTTGCTAGCGTGAATGTAAATCACATTTTGGGTTATTGTTGAAGTTCTGAGCCGCAAGGGATACATCACATAAACATAACCCACTGACATAACACTAGCACATGAAATATGAGTGAAAAGGTATGAGAATATATTAATTTAAAGCATAACTGCTGGGTGTAACTATCCATATCTATTTATTTAAAATAAAGGGATAAGCGCACTTTTACGTTTTTGAGCATGCGAATTGTCTTTGTTTTTGAAATACAAATCGATACATTTAAGGTGGCAAAATTCTAAATCCATAAATATCGTGTTTTGGAATGAGACCCTTATTATTTTCTGTAAAAACCCACATCACATGACCTGTACTCCTTCTAATGTTTCCTGGTTTTGTTTTTTTTCTACATCTCTGCCCACTCTACATCAGCGTGGAGCTGGGCAAACAGCTGGCCAAAAAGATCGAGCCTGAGCTCAAGGACAAGACAGAGGTCCACTCCCATGACTCCTCCACCAATGGACTTATCAACTTCCTCAAGAAGAACTTCGCCTAAGCATCCCTGCCATCTACCACTGTCCGCCCCCCAAAAGCTGTCCTACTGCCCGTCAGCTAATGGCTATGTCCTCGTTGGTGGTTAGGAGACTCACGGAAGCAGCTGGTCACGCCCACGCAGCCGAGCAGAAGCACTTTTTATGTTTGTACTGTCATTATGAATATCGTGACTGTCTACTGCACCATCTTTTCTATGTTTGTTAGTTTTGCCACTGTGAAGAAAAGCTATTGTGTTGGAGCATTGTTGAAGGCAGGGCGAATATGACATCACTCTCCTGCCTCTCCAGAGTAATGTTGCTTTTGGAATAAATATATTTACACAAAGTCATATATGTGTTGTTGTCTGGCTAGTACGTAAAACAATTAAAATATTTCCTAGATACATATTGAGCAGGAAAACACACGCACACACACACACATACACACACACACACACACACACACACACACACACACACACACACACACACACAATCTCTAATTCAAGCTCAGGGCAAGTAAAGTAAATGAGCACATGTTCCTCCTCCAGTGACTATTACTAAAGTGCCCTTGAGCAAGGCCTTTAACCCATACTTGACGATTAGCTCAGTAGTCAATAGTAGAGCATAATGGTTGCATGGGGAAGCTCCCAGACATGAATGTTGATAAGTGCAAGAATGTGCAGCAGGAGGATTGTGAAAACCCTTGCAAAAGCCTTCCCTGAATTAATAAAGGTTAAAGGCACAATCCATGATTGTTTTTTATGCGCTGCCGTGTTGCGGCTAAGCAAGTAATTACAACCTCAGGTCAGCAATCTTTTACTAAGGCTAGGCGGACGCTAGAGGGTATTTCAAACCCTAATCGATATTGAAATGGTGGTAGACCCTTACACATAACGTCAAATTTCACAGGTTTTTTTGTTTTTAGTCGTGAGAACGCACACACTAGACGTTTTTGCCAAAACGGAGCACCACACACATTAAGATTACACTCATGATCAACCAAAGTCCCGACTCTGAGAACCTGGAATCTTACAGAAATTTGCGTGATCAAATCGATCAATCATGACCTCAGCTCAAAACAAGCATGGCAGCGACCGGTCTGACACAACAACAACTTGCTGCACTTGTTGTGCATCCATACATTAAATAATAATTCATATTGTTGCAATAATTCCACAATCTTGCCCTCCATTTCTACTGTCCATCTTGCTCTGGAAACACTCAGCTTTGTATTCGCTGCAATGGTTGTAGTAAAACTTTGTTTTAACCAATCAGCTCGGCTCTCGTTGGCTAACTGTTGGTTTCTGTTTGAGATTCCATCGTTGTTCCATCGATTTTGAGTTGTAAATATTCAACATGTTTGATATTATCAGGGCGGCTCTGACTGGCTTGTGAGTAGATCAGGAAGCTTCCGATCGCATCTGTAAACACATAATGATAATCTGGAGTGTCTTTTAAATGTTTTCAGCCAACTCACACTGTCTATAAAACAAACAGGAGTGGGGCAATGTGACTGTTCAAAACAATCAGGGATTGTGCCTTTAAAAAAAAAAAAAAAAGGAGTTGCATAGTTGACCTCTTGCGTGTCTGTGAGCGGCGGGTCACTAGATGGCATTAGAGTGCTAGATTTATTTAGCAGAGCCTAGACCAGCCCACCAGTGATCACTCATTTATTCAGTGGAACATAGGACCAAAGGTCAGTCCATCTGTTCCATTCCTTCCCCACAAATCCCCAGACATCACAGCGTCCATTTAGAGAGCAAACAAACAAATCAGGGAAAAACAGCATCTGGAACATTTTATGGCATCAGCCATCTTTCAAGGTCAACCAATTTAACCATCATTAAACTTAGTCAGCTGTCTGTTTTAGCACCATCAGGACAAAGTTACCTGTGAACGCCTCATAAAAACCTTTTGAAATGTCACAAGCTTTTAGGAAACAACAGATTTTTAAGGTATGCTAGATGTGGTATATTTTCTAATGCTGAGAAGAAATGCAGAACAGTTTATTTTAGTCTAGTCTATTTCTGTTCAGAAGTGCTTCTCGCTACAATTACTGAGTGTGTATGAGGACAAACAGAAGGAAAAAAATAATCCAGACCCCAGACACTGCTGGCTTTTCAATGCTGTTGCCAGGCAACTATACTTTACTTCAAACATAACTTGGCCTTTTTATTTCTGGCTCAGAGACAAAATAGAAAACAAAGTGAGTTTGGCTGAGGACAGAACCTCCGCTAATCAATGTTTTCAGATTGATTATGTCATGTCGCAGACCAGTTGTAGAATGATGTCCTATACAGAGAGCAGCCCTTTCCACCTTCCTTGTACCTTGGAAAAAAATATTTTTAAAGAAAAAAATCGCTATATAACCATTTTGAAAAGAAATAATTGCCTGATGTCAATATTTAAAAAAAAAAATGTGATAACATCATCCTCTAAAACTATTTGGTGAGTAATTGGCTGAAGATAACAAAGACTAGCTATAAAGAAATACACATGGGTGACGTTTACTGTTATGCCAGCAATCATTTTGTCAGAGGTGTGGTGACATTTTTCAAAACATTCTACTGTATTCAAGATTAAGCGTCACAACAACATATAGCCTAGATAAATTCATTGTTACTAACTGGAACCGACCACAGATTTACGACTATCTTTTGA
>OMKK01032654.1:0-20045 GCA_900302305.1 Polymixia japonica | reverse complement strand
GAGAGAGAGAGAGAGAGAGAGAGAGGGAGAGAGAGAGAGAGAGAGAGAGAGAGAATAAATTTGCACTAATTTTAGTGACATTTTTCTTGAATCAGGCAACTCTCACACTCGATTCTGTGCTTTTTCACAATAGCTTGATAAATGAGGGCCACTTTTATACAATAGTAATTACAGACTTATCCTATGTTTCTAATAAATTGTGCTTATCTAACACACAGAAAATGTTTTCTGCATTTGTTTCACCTATGCGTCTCTTGGCAGTGCTGCAATTTGACCTTTGAGACTGCATCACAATATTCAAGGCATGTAAAACAATGGGAACATAAAAAGGTAGGCCAATATTTACATCTAGTAATAAAGAAATAAAACGATTTAAACCATTGTTCAACACTAAATAAAATATGATGTGCCAGTGTTGCCCAGGTCCCGGTGCAGCAGGGCGACGTCTTGTTCTGTCCAACCTGTTTCGTGACACCAATTATATTGTGGCAAAATGCCGATTCAAAGAACAGATCAGAGACTGTGTGCATGAGGAGCCAATTTTATTGCCAATGAAAGAGGGCTGCTCCTGTGAGCTTCAATCCACTTTATATTGTCAGCGTGTACGTGTGTGCAAAACGGGTGTTTCCTGTCTTATAAGCATTCCCCCGCACATTGTCCCTTAACCTTTCCTGTCCCAGGACTCCCTTGCACGCCATGTTGATGTCACTCTGTGTTCCAGGACTCCCTTGCACAAGCCAATATCATATAAGCCATAATATGATTCACTATATACTATATGATTCACTATACAAACTAACAAACTGTGTTGTTCTACCAGAAGGTGGAGGATATCTTTGGCACAGGTACTACTCAGTATTGTCTCAGTCTCTTTTTAACCTCATATTTATACATGCCACAATTGTTTTCACACTCTCATCTTATTTCAGCAGGTGATACTGATGACCGAAGAGGTACTCCTTATTTTTTTTCTTTCACTTGATTAAGTTGGCTCAGTCATTGGAGATTCTACACATAGGATTTTAAAATGACACGGGCATTAAGGGATAGACCACAGATCCTTAACCTCCATACACTGTTTCCTCTTTCATTTCAATGTTAGGGGACATCCCAGTCTTGGGCCTGTACAATTACATCAAAGCAAACCCAAAGCGAACTGAACCAGTTATAGGTGAGGTGACCCTTTTGTAACCATTATTTATGTGACATTATTTAAAAATGACTTTTGTATGTCATTTGTAATTATCGCAATTAAAATAAACTTTTCTTTAAAAGCTGATACTGTTCCACAATGTAACAAAAAGGGAATCCTGCCATTTCATATTGTCTTACATGGCATTCGACCTTCTTAGGTGTCCCTCTCATTGTGCTGTGCCTCAACACCATGGCACCCAACGACACAGTTTACGTGTGCTTTGCTTGTAAGGAGAGCTTCCCCGACGCCAACATCAGGAAACACTTGTGCTCTCGAAGACATCTCATGTTCACGCTGGTGAGCATTACCTTACACAGCTGATTTGGTTTATCAGTTGTTTTGGATTTTTACATACAGGGTTGTATTTAGCCATTGTACCCAAGAATGGGTACTGTATGTAATGGTGTACTGTAGATGCAGGTAAAAGAGAAAATTGTGCTTAGAACAGCTGAAAAATATTACAAATATTTCCTATTCCTTTTTTAAATGCTCTGTAAAGAGTAGCTTACTCAACCAGCATTTGGACGTGTAGTATTTTGACAGGCATCTTTTAACGTCAAGGTGTGGTGTTCTCAAGGGAATGTGTGCAGAAACGCTATATTGATTTGTCTTCACCATTAATCCTGGTTAGTTGCACGTTGATATTTGTCTGGCACCCAATGTTATGTTTTCTTGGCATGCTTTTTCTTGCTTCCATTTTTTTTGTTCATTTTTCTTCTGATCTCTGTAAACGGTAGTGATTTTTGCTGTCAGAGAGCTCAGGTTACTGAAACATCAGATAAAAAAAATGTGCCCTTTTCTGTGTAGCCATGGAAGCGCAATACGTCCAATGAACTCACGCAGACACTCATCTTGTTCCATAGATGTACCAGAATCCCTTGCGGTTGCCTTTTGCCTGGGAGAGAGATCTGCATATTGATGATCTAAACTCACTAGCATGGGAGGAGGAAAGGGACAAAGGAGAGAAGGATATGATACTGAAGGTAAAACAAACAATTGAAGGACGGAAAGGTTAAGAGACCCCCGTCACTTTGTTTGTACTATAGTGTCCACACTTAAGCAACTGATGGTATGATTTTGTAATCTCTTTATTTATCCAAGTGCATAAGCGTGTAGAACCTGAGTTTCTAAGTGTCATAGGGCCATGATATTCTCATGGTCTAACCTAGCTCTGTAGCAAGGAAATGTTTCTGTTGGTAAGAGTGGTGTGTGAGGACCTCAGAGATTCTAGGAACTGGCCAGGGTGGTCTTCCAGAGGGCACCTACATGTTGGGGGAACATCGGATCTGTTCCAGATGTAGTGTGACAGGTAGTGAGAAAAAGATATCAAACATATTTTTGTGCAGAGAATAATATAGAAACCAGACGTTTACATCAAGGTATAAAGTTAACCCTCACTCTACCATCTTGGTCATTCCATCTGCTGTCTGTAGTGAACTGTACTGAAACAGCTGTTCTGACCCGAGCTCGTAATTGAATGCCTGAACTGATCACCTCTCTGAGCATCTGACTTTTACTTCTGCCAGGAACAGAATCATCTTAGAAATATACCCTTACACCAACCTAACTACAAAAATTAAAAGAGTTAGTATGATATATAGGCAACTACTGCAAAATGAAAAGGTCAGTCTACTGCAAACTTACTACACTTCTTCTTTACTGACTGAACTTCCCTTCTCTTTCAGATATTTGACATGCGATTACACAACCCCATCCCAACCAACTGTGAAAGTGAAAGTGGTATGTACCTTGCCACAAGCTAACTGGGCATAGTCAGGGAGGGACTGAAGCTGCTCTCCCTCTTTTCACTTTTCTTCTCTCAATTGTAATGGTTCTTTCACATCTTTTACAGTCTTCAAGGTGCTCGGGCACGTCCAGCATCACTTGAAAAATAAAGGTAAGTATTAAAAAGCAGTGCTGTTTTCTCTCTTTAGTTAATTGATGTTTTGTTACTGTGTTTGTTATATATATCTGTGCCTGTGTGTTTGCAGTTCCAATGGTCATCACACTCGGCAAACTCCAACAAAGCAAGACATTTCCTTTGCTGGGTAAGTGCTACAGCAAAGGAATAATCATGTTTTCCCAGACTACAAAGGTATTGGGGTGATCATCAATCAACACATATGGAACAGTGTGCTGTCAGTTGAACTAAACGGTACATTATGCCGTGCGTGATGCTAATTTCTGATTGGCTGTATCTACAGGTATGCATTGCTTTTATGCACACCGTACCTTATAGACACAATTACTCTCTTTGCTACTGTGTGTATGTGTATGCCCTCCTCTTTTAAGGAGTTTTCCTCTAATCATAAAGTTTTTAAGTTGGGCCGGGTCTTTTAATATATAAGATGGGCTGTAGATAAGAAAACTCCCTTTTTTTTGCGGCTTTTTCATTCATCACATTTATAGTCTGCAGCCCAAGAGGAGTTGCATCAAAGTTGGAGAACGACTATTTAGAACAGCTGTCAACAACAAATCCTGCTGGATATAAAAGTGTATGATGTGCAGCAGGCAATTGGATATTGTATACCTTTTATGGAAGTCTCTAGTTTAATTTTCTCCCATCTCTGGTTTTCAGGTCAGTCCTTCCTGGTTAAGCACAGTGTGTATTCCGAGTGGCATTGGTCTAAAGAATGGGGATTCCTATGTTTGCTCTGTAGGAGGAAGCTGTCAGAATGTGAGATGTCTGCTCATGCGTTCAGTCGTGAACATGTCACAACATTTCTGGTGAGTATGCGCATAAGGTAATCTTGTGGTTGGTACTTGATATAAAATACTGAGTTTAACTGTTTTACAATCTTCTTTATGTGCTGGTAAATCACTGTCTCCGATGTTTTGGAGAACGTCTTGTATGTTATGGAATATGTTGACCCTCTGAAGGTCAGACCCATCCGAAGAAAGGATACAACAGGGGTCTGATTTTCAGTGGCATCTCTTGTGTGAAAACCACTTTATACCAGTTTACATGGGGCTTGTGTGCCTGCCTGTATAAATGTAGGTGTTTGGGCTGTCTGAAGCCAATCAACCTTATACTGCAGGTAGTGCTTGCTTGATTCCTTTTTAGCTAAGTAAAAAGTTCATTATATGAGACTCCAGTGATTCCTGTCACTATTGGTAAACATTTTTACCCTAACAGTACTATTAGGCGTTTTGTGCACATGTTGATATGGTGTGTGTGTGTGTGTGTGTGTGTAGGAGCATGCCCACCCAGGCTCATTGGATTCTGGTCCTATAAATACAGAGACATTACTGAACATGGCAAAGCAGGCATCAAAAATTCACTGTGTGTCACAAATACAGGTAACGGACACCCGACATTGCACGTGTACATTTTAGATAAGCTCTCCTCTTTAGCCATGCTCTCATCTTTCTAATTTTTCATCAAGATAATATACCTGCAGAGACCCATCTGGAAGCCATTTGACTATCCAAAAGGTGAGTGTGTGTGTTTGTGTTTGCATGCATGGACTTGTTTGTTGTGCATTGATGTCTGCTATTTATACTGTAATTAGTAATTTTTTGTTTTGTTTTTGTTTCAGCTGTTTCCATCCTCACAGCTGCAAAGAAGCGATTGAAAGGAGAAGCGCTTGTCCCCATGCTACTGGCTAGAGAGAAGCTGGGTAAGCCAAATCTATCTAAGCCTAATCTAAAAGTGGGTTCATTTCGTTTCCTTATCTCCTTTTTTTGCTCAGTTTATGGTGAAACCTGCAAGAAACAAAATGGAGGAAGTCACTCCTGATTCTTTGATGACCCCCTATTGGCTTGCTGGGCATGGCAATATGGTTAAGGTTTAGTTCAGATCATTTCACCCAAGTTTTTAAAAAAATGTTATTCACTTTAAACTGTATCAAGTGCTCTTGATATTTTGGGAGTACTCGGGGTACATTTGCTCCTGGTATTGGCTGATTCCAAAAATGTTTTGGCTGTACACTTGGCTTTGAGTCTGCCCTCCACCCTGTACAGTACAGTTATGGAGTTACAGCAGCTTAGTCAGAGTGATGACCCCTGTATTGTGGTTGGACTCCCAAGTCTGTTAGGATTTACCTAATCGCCCTGTATTACAACCTGATTGATTCCTCACTTCTCCATTGTGACAGCTGATGTGTGGTCAGTGCTTTAGTGCACATGGGTGATGGAGCAGGTGAGACATCTAATCATGAGTGCAGTGTGAAGGTGCTTTACAAATCCAAGTTATAAACAAACAACAAACCATGCCAGTGCATATAAAATATGAATGCAACACAACTTGCTGGACCTCTGGGCACAACTTTCAAATCCGCTGACCTTTGTTCCCAATCAGGACATTTTTTTTGCGCCATCACCCCATTTTCCTGCATTCTTGTTACTTAGCAGAATAGGTCTGAGCCAGAGGCAGGGTCCTAGGTGAGTGATGGCAGGGACAATGTGGTGGTTGCGGTAGCCTCACATTGAATCCTCAGCAAAGACCCCTGGACATGTTTATTAATGAGAGTACTCTGTGTTAGCTTGTCCACTGGCCTAGAAGGCAGAGCTATATGTATTCATTGTGAAAGAACAATGTCCACTTTCTCCATCTTTGTTTTATTTAGCCTAACTAATTCAACAAAATTGTATTGTGGTGGAAAATAAAACTTGGGAGGCACAGCTATCAGAAAAAAGAAGGATCTTTTAATGATACAACAGACCTGGGTCAGTTTGCAAAGTAACCCCATTCATACATGCATGCAACAGATTTATATACAGTTTCATAGTGTCACAGTGCCTCCTACTTCCTGTTATTGACTATGCCCTGATTGTGAACAGCTGTGTGGTTTTTGCTCTTATTTCTTGTTATTACCAAACAAGGCATTGAGCAACCTTACTCTGGGGCTAGGTCAGGGTGTGTTCCTCTGGCAATAACAAGCGGTCCTCAACATGCTGAATCACACACAGGCTACTGTGAGACAGTGAAGCATTCATTGTACATGATTGGATATACTGTATGTATATTATATCCCTTTTTGAATATATGCATTATGTTTGATTGATATTGATAGTACTTTATTAATCCCCCAAGGGGGAAATTCACAGTGTCACAGCAGCGTCATATCAGCAACACACAAACAACAGACAGACAATGACAATGTGCTATCAGTAATTAATCAAGGTTAAAATATGTATATGAGTTAAAATAGTAGGACCACCATACTAAGTACTACATCATTAAAATATATATCATGAATATGTGTGACATCACTTACAGATTTCTACTAAAGTATCCTGAAAAGTGAATGCTCTGTCTCCTCAATATAGCTGTATAAATAAAGAATAGCCTAATACTAAAGTTACATGGGCTGCCCACTCACCGTTTTTAGAAAACTCCAGTAGACAGTTGCAGACCTGCCAACCTGCGTAGCCTCTCGTCATTCTCAGAGCCTATGCGGGTACGAGTTATTACTCTAAAATACGCCGAAAGCGCGTCTTGGTTGTGGAGGTTTTTTATAAGCTAAATAAAAACGGATTAAAAATTGCTGCCGAGCCAATCGAGGTATGAAGCTGGAGTGAATGGCAATCGCCTAACGTAATTTTACCAACAAGTCGGCGCTGATTTGGGTATGATCCCTCTCTCTGTTGAACGAAGCAAAAGTGAAGCAAGACTAAGTGAAAACCTAGTATATGGCTGGACCGTGGCCAAAAACCGTGTCGGGAGAGGGCTTTTAATTTGAAACGGATACATCGGCCAACGGGGGAAAGTCCAACACCGCTGTTGCGGTCCAGCCAAAACGAGACTGGCTTGCGAGGCTACTCTCTCCTCAATCTCGGAACCCGTCGGCTAACATGCAGAATCTGTTTATAGAGATGACTCTCTCCCTAACATGTTCCCGGGCTCTCTCACCCTCTCCCTCACCCATTCCAGTCCCACTCTCGGCCACTGGCTCGCTGCTCTCCATTGAGGCAGTGCAGTGTGCCAAAGGTAAATGTGGAAATTGAAATTGTGTTGCACGGTTCACCAATAACGATGGGCCGTTTATTTTTCTGTATAATAACTTTGTGGAAATTTGTCAAACTATTTGTCAAACTATTCTCCTCTGATCCCTGGGGGCTCCACAGGACATGATGAGTAAGAGACGGAACTATTCCTGAGCGTGGTAAATTTGATCTTGGCCACAGTTTTACATTTTAATTTATTCACAATTAACGTTTCCGTTGGGTGGCGATATGCCGGAAGTCCACTCATTCCTATGGAGACGGAGTGATATAGTGATTTCAAAGATTCGGCTCTTTTTGCTCGGCTCCCTTAGAAGAGCCTGCTCTTACGGCTCCCAAACGGCTCTTCATTTAGTATCACTCGGAGCCTTCTATTTTAGCCTAATTTAGCGATTATGAATGGTTTGTGTTAGTAAGCAATTTTTCATTCCGTGTTTTCATAAAAGCCTTATTTTTATGCATTTATACACAATTACTATTGTTTAACATTTTAATCAAACCTTTAAATGAAACCTTTAAATTCCTTCTTTCACATTATGTGATCCTAGTCTGTCCTCGCGTGTGATTGGCCGCATGGTGTGCCCCTCAAAATAAAGTCCCGCCCCTGCCTGCATGGATTCTCAACAGCTGAGCAGGAACGGCTGATGAGTCGGCTCTCCCCGACGGGAGTCGGCACTTCTCGTTCACTACAAAGAATCGGCTCTTAGAGCCGGCTCGTTCGCGAACGACACATCACTAGAGTGATAACGCTCGGCAATGTACTCCCCGCGCTACGCTCCGTATGTATTCATGTCTTTATTGACATTTGTTCCGCCATATTCACGATTGAACACCAAATTGGCGTTTTGTTGGCCTATTTGAAATACCAATAGAAGTTTTTCTCTAATTAATTTCTACAAAGTTTACCGAGGCGGCATGAAACGTGACGAATGTCCAGCAACATGCTAATAAGTTAGTCTAGATAAGATCATATATTTGACATCTCTGAAACTGAAGGATAAAAAAAGTGGATGAGATTGATGAACACGACAGGGTAAAGAGAACAAACATTGGGTAGGCTTTTGAAACGGGTAACCCATGTTTGGATTTTTAGGGTGAGTGACGCATTGGAGCATATTG
This sequence comes from Polymixia japonica, assembly GCA_900302305.1. NCBI lineage: Eukaryota > Metazoa > Chordata > Actinopteri > Polymixiiformes > Polymixiidae > Polymixia > Polymixia japonica. The sequence continues at coordinate 11,785 of OMKK01032654.1, read as the reverse complement.
CACTTTTGTTTCGATGTCATGTAGATTTAGATGTTATTTAGATAATGATTGATTGCTAATGGTTAGTCACCTAGCTTTTTGGAAGTGCACACATGCAACGTTGCGCCTTTCACCTCCTACTTTCACCCCCTTAGGCTGTCAATGGGGAGAATAATATAAACATAGTCGTGTGAGATTTGATTGATTGCAGACTAAACTAAACTAAAAAGTACTATAGATATAGCTGAAACGCAAAATAAATACACTTGGTCACTTGATACTAGTTGCCTGGCCCAAACAAAGTAATGACTGGGCGCCTCAAACATGCATAGTCACTCACTTGCAAACAGCCACTTGCTCAGTGTCAGAATCTACATAGGCATGACCCACCCACACACACACCAACCTTTACAACGTCAAAAAAGATTGCTTAGATGTATAAATGTTTTCCTACCTCTAGTCGGATATGCCCAGTATGCCATGATGCATTTTTTAACTAGCAGTTCTCATGTTGCACACAATGTCTTGGTAAGGTTTTACTTGGAGGAATCACTTGGCTTAAATAAATAAGGATAAGAAAAGGAAGCTTCAGGTCATTTGAACCTTTGGCAAAGTCCACAAAATACGCAGATCCGTCTCAGCCTTCTCCCAAACAATGAAGTGAACGGTGATGGGCTCTTTGGAGTAATTTTATGGTCATTTGTTGTTTCAAACTCTAAACTGCTCATGTAGCATAGTGTTGTGAAGCCAAACAACTGTACTGTAAATCCAAAGACTGATATTAAGCTAGTATTTAACCAAGTCTTCACTAAAATCATTACTGTGTTTATTCTGCTACGCAGACAAACAGGAAGTGCTCAGATATGAAAAGCCAATGGTGGAAAATAAGGCTTGACAGGCAGTAGTTTTTAAATGCATTTTTGTTTCCATTAATAAAGGTGAAAGTTCTTATTACTTAACAGTTCATTCTAATAGATGACCGTTACCTACAACCTACATAAAAATCATAGGTTAACGTTATCTGGAAAATTAATTTTTGTGAAATGGCTCTGGAGTAGTATTGACAATGATGACACTTTAAAATCACTTTACAGGTTGCACACTTTAAAGTCAAGTTTATTTGTATAGCCCTTAATCACATTACAGTCTCAAAGGGCTTTACAAGCCCACAATAACGGGAATTAAACTACACCCCCTGACCTTAACCACAAGGGAAGACATGGTATCAGAAAGAAGACATGGTACACGATGTGTGACATAAGAGAAAACCAGGGGGAGGGGGCAGCAAGTTGGTATCAGCAGACATGGAAAGACGGGGAAAGTGAGAGACCTATATACAGCAGACCATCCAGACACTAGCCCACACTCACATAGACAGAAACAAGGGATAAAGGTTAATCGTTCAACCAATGCATATACCGTAGCAGGAAGGATGCATGCCTAGGCTATAATCCCATCTGTGTAGTTGTAGTTAGTTGATAAAGGATATTTGATAACACTTGTTCATGTCCAAAAGACAATTTTGTTTTTTGTTTTTTTTCTCAGTACCTACAGAAATTCTTAAGGACCATGCGGGAGAGATGAGCCAAGAGCAGAATGAAATGACCATCACAACTGAGAAAGACAAGAGAGAGACCACTATGCAGCCTATTCCAGGGCAAAAGGAGACGGAGCCTGTTAAACACTCACTGAAACGGATCAGTGACCATACATCTGATAGAGAAACCAGTAAAACATTTCCAGAGACTAAAGTAGAGGTAAGAAAGGAGGCCACCTGTGAAACCAAAACGGGAAAAGAGGCATTCTCTGAATCTTGTCCAGAGCAGATGAAGAAGTCGGGCAACAAAAAACACCCTGTGATGGGGGGAGAACAGAGTGATGTCGCCATGAAGTTGGCAACGATGAGCCGTAGTTGTGAGACTCTGGAAACAACCCAACTAAGAGACACAGATGGAGGAAAAGAGACCGGAGTAGAATGGAGAGAAAGTGCCCTGACACAGACAAGAAAATACCTTTATGAAGAAGAAAGAAAGCAGTCTAGCACCTTGTCCGGAAAAAAAGCAGAGAAAAGACAGGCTAGCAAAGATGGCGGGAAAGAGACGACAAATAAAAGGTTGCGGCTCTGCTCCGAAGAGGAAAAAACAACGTGTACAGGAGCCCGAAAAATGTCAGGACAAACTGGAATGGATAATGAAAAAGTGACCACAAGAACCACAGGAGAAAGTGGCAAATCAAATGATGGGATTGTAATAGGTAGAGGCTGCTTAATTATTCTAGCTTGTTTAAGGTTGTCTTCAGTGTTTATCTGAAGTTGGTTTAATCTGTGGTTTTTGACTATGATTCTTTCAGTGACTAGTCCCTTTAACTCCCCTGGATCTAAACTATGGAACTTTATCAAGTTGAAGAACCGACAGCCTGTGGTTGGTCAGTATTACTTCATCCTGTTCTCATAAAATAATTTCAGTTTAGAACTAGAAAGGTGAAATGGTACACCTGGTCCAAAAGTGTGGTCAGTAATACATCCAACTAAAAACGATGGAGCACATATACAGTATGTTAGTTAAAATGGAAACACTACATATGCCAATAGCTAAAACGGAAAGGAAGGGTGAGGGGGAAGAAGGGAGAGAATTCATATTTACCTCACATAATTGCAACCTTTTTTTTTTTTGTAAATCAATAGCTTTCCTTTAACTACTGTTTTTGTTTGAATAGAAACGTTTAAATTTAAATTAAGGGTTCATTTGACACTGAAGGCAGTAAACAATACAATATTTGTAACCAATCTGCTCTCTAGGTTTAAGTGCACTTTTTGAATGCCACTGTGGTCTCCACAAGCCTCTCTACCTGTGTGAGAGCTGCTGCTTAATGATCCCAGAGAGCAATATTGTCGAACACATTATTGGATATGCCCACCAAATGATGTTTCTGGAGGTGAGTAGATGATATGAGATGATACTTATTAATTCAATTATGTATAATGAATGTGTTAAAGGTCATATATGTAACTTTTGTACTTAATCAAACAATTAAATAGAGATTGTATAATATACTGATTAAAAGTTTTGCTTTTCCCGAAATTCTTTAAAAACCTTGCTTTTTTTTAACCTATTCTAATTTTTTTTTAAAACCAACAACATATTGACAGCCTGACACAACCTGTTGTGTTTTTGTCCAAACTCCCTTGTCTTCCCATGACCACCTCTGTTTGGCTGTTGCCAGTTCAGTCAGTGTGTATTCAGTGAACAAAAATGGCTAAGCTTGTCAATGTCGAGTTCACTCAATGCAGCTCCAAACAGTGGTTGTTGGGTAGAGAAACTGGCAACCACTGAACTGTAACCACTGTAAATATATGTTGGTAGCTATGTTGGTAGCTGCCTTTATATGAGGTGAAAGGTGGTTAGTAATGTAATTGTTCTGAGTGTGGCACAGAGTGATTTTGTCTGTCTTGTGCATGTGTGTAGTAATGTCTTCTCCCGTTTTGGCTTGTACTAATGTCAGGGGCCCCAGAATATAACCACCCGAGTTGGGAAAAAACACCGGAAGAGCATGAAACGTACGGCAGCCAAGCACGAACAAGAACATGGATATGGAGAGGCTCAGGTTTGATCCAGGCCAAAATCCTTTCACCTGTTGAAAAGCTTTAAATTGTTCAAATAAGAATGTCACATCTCTGTCATGGGCAACTATTGGCTCACAGGCTGCCTTTGACCTCTGGATGAGAAGTTGTTGTGGGGGCTGAATGCAGTTATGCAGTAATAAACTGCTTTTATTCATTTTGGGATCCTAATGTCTCTAATTTTGCACACAATCTTTTGAAAGTTGGAAAAAAGGTGATTTGAGTTATTTGAAGATAATCTTCTATTCCTGTGAAGGAATGGGATTTTTACAAAAGCTGCATGAACTTGAATTTTACCAGAGCCATAGGTCAAAGAAACGTCCCTTTTTTCCACTGTTTGACTTTCTTGTACTTCAACAAGTTTGTCTTCATTCTAATGAACCACTCTATTGACCTGTCTCCACTTTTTCAACTTTCCGAATAATAGAAATGTGTATACAGATTCCCTCCCGCTCTGCCCACCACTAGTTTAACAGATTTCGGTAAAAATGTGACTAAAATACTTAGAAAGCGATCGTAGAAAAGTATATGAAAGGGTTACAATGTACCTACAGTGCCCACAGTAATTGATTTTTTTGTGTATGTGTTTGCTGCAGGTTGTTGAGCTGGATCAAGAGCTTTACAATGAAATCGCCAAACAAAACTTTAGCTCTGGTAAGAGACCATAAGTCATATTCCATAAGGTAGAACCTTTGTTAGAACCTCTTAAGGATGACTGTTTTTGCACATACTGTTTTTATTTCGTGCCAATTTAACCAGTCAGTTCAAAAGTCCAAACTTCTACCATCTTCTCTGTTAACTTCACAGCTATAAAGAAAGTGAAGAAGGTCTATGATCAACAGAGCACTTGGTGCGGAATGCAGCCAACCTCTGTCCTTTCTACAGTCCTACCTTTGGACACCCCAGCCATCCCTAATGTTCAACTTCAGGTCACTTCTGTGACCCAGGACATCCAGATCAGTCCCTCTCATCCTCTGGTCGATCAAAACACTCTACTCGATTGTCAGGCCCAAATGACTCCATTTACTTTTGACCCTCAGCCCCATGTTAACTCATCCACCTCTGAGCTTCAAGTCCAGGTCAGCCCATCAACCACCAATTGTCAACACACATCCCCTCAAAAGTCACAGGACATGGACCCCACCCGGATGTCTACAGACCTGTGGACCTACCTCAACAGCAGTGGCAGGACGGAGCCCATCATTGGTAAGCACACACAGTCATAACTTGACATTAGCATATCTGGCTTGTATGTTACCATACTCACCTACTCTCCAGGCCTTTCTTCAAACTTTACATCCTCACTTTTATCTCTGTGCATGTCAGTGCCTTGACACATCCGATGATAAACCTTTATGAATGAATATATTTAAAAATGTCTTCTTAGAAAACGCTTAAAGGGTGGAGTCATGTACATGAGCATGTGCATGTTAGTAGCTAGCTAGAAAATGCACAGAAAATCCAGGAAACACATTATGTCAAGGATGAATGTGTTTAAGTATATGATTGCCTTGAGCATTGATTAACAGCTAAAACAAGTGAGTTTAGGGTTCACCATCCTTTAATTGAGAGGGGGGAAATTCAGTGGTCCCAGCTGAGCGTTTCAGTATGCCTTTTCTTTTGTAAATACATTAGCTAATGAATTATAATTAATTTAATAGCCTATGTAAATTTAATTTCACAAGGGAATAGCTTACATCAGAAAACAACAATGTACATTTTATGTCATCATTTTAATGCACTATATGACTGGACATGGTGAGCAGACGTGCATTCGCCATTAGCAATTGAATCTGGACAATTTTTGAGGTTGGACGCAATGCAATGCCAACGCAGCGTGAGCAGCGGAGCACCTTTCACTGATTACAAAGGCAGCATTTCCTGGCCGACGCAACACTCATTGAACACGACGTTTGATAGCCACTGTGGAGCAGGGCTGTTAGAAGCTGTAGTTAGAGTTTTGAGGGAAACTGGTGGAAAATAAAACTTGGGAATCCCCGTCGTCAGAGAAAATGAATTATCTTTAATGATGAGAGTATAAAGATGAGTCGGTTTGCAAAGTAACTGCTGAAATATGCATGCAGAGTTTTTATACTACAACGAAAACAATGTCATGGTGCCTCCTTGTTTCCCAGCAATGAGCCTGACCCCCTGTTTTGGCCATTATCTTCAGTTATTACCAAACAAGGCCTCGCTGTGCCTGTCCATGTCTTAAACAAGACATTGAGCAATCCTGCTCTAGACCCTACACTCTGGTGAATGTTTTTCTGGCACAGCCACACTCACTTTTCTTAATATGCTCATGCTCAACTTCCCACAGACTAATATGAGACATAGTGAAAGTCATTGTACAACATTAGATATTTGAATATTATATCGCATTATGATTAGTATGCCTGTATCATTTCAATATATCATTCCAGTTATGCCATTACACTATATCTATATACTGTATCATGAATATACTTGACATCACTTATGGATTTCTCCTACAAAACTCTTCCACTTGTAAGAGAGTTGCCAAATCTCAGAAGATTTTGTACTCAGTTCAGATGTTATGAATCAATCGTTATTCTTCATGCAGCATGGGAGAAGTACATAACAGCAAAATCAGTAGTTCTCTGAAAGGGATTATCAGACTTTTATACAGTTTTTATACAGTGAAGCAAACGTCTAAAGGCATATGTGAGTATTACGAGACATCCTTTCTCAAGAAGCATAGGATCTATAAAACGATGTCTGCTTCCTCTGGTGGTCAGAGTCCCCCCTTTACATCAGCAATAAGCATACTATGTTTTTACTGAGATAAGCACTTGTTGATCACAGCCCATAGGACAGACACACAGTTCACCCAGATGTCTTCCTCTAAGCAATACACAGATGCATGTCACAGCATATACAAATTTAACAAGCACACATCCCTTAACTAGTCGTCCTTCATTATGACAATAGGTCATAAGGTCATCAATATTTTTCCCACAGAGTATACCATTGTGTTTTATTCGTGACCATTCTCAGTTTTGACTTTTTCTGCCACGCCTGTCTTTTAGGTTTAAGTGTGATGACAGAATTCCAGTGCCCAGAGAACCCCACTTGTAACTATTTATCTTGTGAATGCTGTTCTCAAAGAATCAGAAGTGCTGAGTACATACATCACTTGATCTCTGCCCGTCACCGTTATAGCTACATAGTGAGTATGTGTGTGTGTTGAAATTAAAATTACACAACAGCTTTAAAGCTGCACATAGAAGTTTTGCACATAACATCTGTCCAATTTAATTTAGCAATATATACTGTATAAGAAATTGTCTGTTGATTGAAGAATGAAAGTGGTGCGATTTTCAATCAAACGAGGTCAAAAGTTCTGCCTGTAATGTAATCACAATGGGAGTTCTTGTTAAATGTTCAAATGAGCTAAGATGTCAAAGTAGATCGAATTATTGAATAGTTTCATATATGCATTTACACCTACAGTAATGGTTATTACAGTTAAACCTTTTAAGGCAGACATTATTAGGATAGTTTGACTCCTTTTACGTGCCTTTTTGGCCTGCAGTAAAAGACGTAGCAAAATTGACGTGGGTTAAAAAAAAAATCAATATGATGCTCAATCTCACAAACTACTTAAAATCTCAAAGAAAAATCGGTTATTCTCACCCATCCCTAAATGATAGGCTACTGCTATAAAATTGTAATATAATTGTACAATAAAAACAACACGTCTTTACAATTGTCTTCAAATTCAAAATATAAATTAGTGGTGTTTATAATATACAATAGACATGATAACATAAGCTATATTAACATAATGTGTCTAGTATACATAATATCTGGTTTCTATGCAGAAAAGGGAGCATCCTTATCTGATGGGTAAATGGCCAGAGGATTTGAACCCAAGAGTTCATAAGCGTGAGCTGCGTGAACTGGCCAAACAACTGGAGAAGAAAGAGGGATGTGGGCGACTTAAGGTATTGTTTATCTTTTGATACACCTGATACATGCAGTGCCCTACAGAATTGTCAGCCGTCTTTTACTATAAAGGGCCTCCCCATGATATCCCCATGATATGGCCCTAAAGAGCATTTATGCTAGCACTACACACTTCAACACACAGGCTGTATCAGACTTTAGCGCTAATAGCAATGAGGGGGTGGAACATCCCCTCCGAATAAGGGGAAGGCAGTTCATGAGGCCCGCTCTTCCTCGGCCTCCACATCAGGGGCAGGGCTCCTTCACACCACGTTAACAGCTAATAGGCTTTTCATGTCTCATTGGCTAGCTAATCGCCGCCATTCTTCGCTGCTCACAACCTGAGCAGGGCCATTAATAGCACCCACCCTCAATAAATAAATTGCCGTGGCGGATCATTTTCTAGAATATATAAAGGGAAAAAACACTGATGTGAACCCTGAATTGTACATTCATGGGATTTGGTTATATTAAAGAAAGCATGACACTCTTACACGCAGTTCTTTGTCATTTTCCATCTGGCATTCCTGGTGTTTGAGAGAGGAAGATTTAGAGGTAGTGGACAGGGGTGGAGATGGTTGTAAAAGGGTCAGATAGACTGACCTTCAGGCCACCCCCATATCCTGGTGTGAAAGGAGTCTGTTTTTTTTTTTTTTTTGTTCTAGTTAAAAGAAAAAGGTAGATCGGAGTCACAGTTTACAGAAATGAGGGGGATGATTGTTAGAATAAAATTGTTTAGCAAGAACGACAGAAATCCCTGGAGTCTTTGTACGGCTTTTTACTAGTAGAAAGGAATCAAACAAGCACCGCGCACGGTACAAGGTTGATTAACTTTAGACTGCCTATATGCACATATTTATATGGTCAGGCACACACGTCATACAAACTGATACAAACTTAGTTATCCTAATGAGAGCATCACAAGAAGCATCACAAGGAGCATCACAAGGTCAGGCTTAAGATGTATATCACAAATATTAATATTAAATATAAATATTAATATTAAAGTGTCATAGCAGCAGGTACAAAAGACAATAGGTAAGTAAAATAGAAGACGAGGTAAGTTCACTCTTATCTTAAAGCTCTCAAAGATCTTAAAGCTCACTCTTATCAGACATTGGCAAATCTTGGTCCTTCAGAAAAGAATGTTCCAGAAGTCCGTTTACGAGGTCCCATGAAGTCAGGAATAATGTTTTCTTAATCTGTTATTCAGTCTTCTGTATATTGTTATGTGCCATTTTAAAGGTGTTGGGGGCAAAACTTGGTGATTCAGGAGACACTGATGCACAGCCATCCTCCACATCTGCAGCCATATCAATTAAAACTGCAACAGCTTTCAAAACAAAAGGCACCTGCAAAACAATTGAAGTCACTCCTGAAACTACTGAAGGCATCCAAATGGCCATCATATCCAAATCTGGGACCCATTTTAAAATGACTGAATCAACTGGCATCACGAACATCTTTCCAACTGCCTCCAGAAGTACTGAAGACAAAACAACAATTCTCCAACAAGTCTCCAAAAGTAGTGCAGCCACAACCAGCTCCAATGCTGGCACCGGCCTCAAAAGTGCATTAACCTCCAAATCGACTGCAGCAATCCCAAAGTCTGCTTCACCTGTCTTCAGTTCAGCAGCGACCACCTCTAAATCTGCAACTGCTCCCAAAGCTCTGGAAACTCTAAGAACTGGATCTGCATCCAAAACTACCCCAGAAAGAGCTGAAGCCACCTGCAAGACTGTAGCTACCTGCAAGACCTTTGATACTGAGTCCAAATCTACTGTGACAGCTATCACCGCTGCTCAGACTGGGAAAACCACCATCTTTAAAAATACTGAAGGCTCTCCCAGGACTCAATGGACCCAGACTTCTGGGGGGTCTAATGCTTATAATGCAGCACATGTTAAAAAGAGCAACACCCCTGTTTCTCCCTCCCTTTTCCCACCCATCCCTGCTCCATCTGTCCAGAAGACACCCTCCACAGACACGTCAGATCCCACTCAGAGCAAGAGAGGATCAAGTAAAAGCCAACTTGTTGTTGGTCAGTATTTAATTAAAAAAAAAAATATATATATATATATATATATTGCTGTTATTTGGTCAGCCTCCTATTACTTGTGCTTCTTTTTATTCACTCACAACTGTGTGTGTGTCCTTAAGGCTCACACTTCCTGGTTACCGTGGCGTATGAAAAGAGGCGGCAAGTGTACTGCAAACTGTGTTCAGTCAGGTTAAAAGACTCGGCTCACATGACCAGCTTGAGGCACCGATACAAATATGTGGTGGGTGTTGTAAAAGTCCAGGACAAGTCATTAACCTTGTACAGCAGGGCAGTACCACACATCATACCACATATTTTAACAGTATGTTTTGAATTATGTGTGTGTATAGACATATAATATCCCTGGATGGACAGCTAGTGACTCGGAGTTGGAATGGAAGGTGCTCAAGGAGATGACCCACTTGGAAAAACGTGAGAAAGACGCAGGGCTCAGCATGCAGGTGACAAATCTCTCTCTCTCTCTCTCTCTCTCTCTCTCTCTCTCTAACGTGCCGTCATCCCTGTTGTTTTTATCTTCTAGAAAGTGGAGGTGAATTGTGATGAGTACAGAAAACTGGCGACTCTTCCAGAGCAAGAGGGTAAAGATATGTAATTCTGCGTGTTAGGCTTTTATTGAGAGGAGAGTTTTTAACGAGAGCATGGTGATAAACTATAATATTATAACATACATATTGTTATAATCTACCAACAATAAGGTAAATTAGTTTCTGCTAATCACATTATCCATTTAACGACGTTGAATTATTCCCTAATGTTCTCACCCTATTTACGCAATAGATTTTAAGGTTTGCGTCCTGGACTTTAATATGTACTTAGATCATGACCCAGAACATTTAGTCTATATTTGTAGTGCCACTTGTTCTACCATATAAAAGACAGGAAACTATTCAAAGTTAGTCACTTTGTTGGGGCTCCTGTACATGGTAAATGAATAGCATAGAGTAAAATACTTCACTACTTTTCACACGTCCAGAGACCTTTGCTTCTGGATACTATTGTCATGAACCTGTTTGTTACTTCCTGCTTCCATCTGCTCAGTCTAAGATGCATACAGCCCAGACACCAGTTCAGTGTGTTTTGCAAACAATCAAATCATTGCAAAGCACAATAACTATTTTTTTCTCTTTTTTTCTAGACCAGGCTGCACTGATACTTCCTGTTAGTCAGTATGACATTTGGCTGTGTGTTTGGGTTTATATATAAAAATACAGTATATTTAATTACTCTCCTCTTTTTCTCTAGAAACACCAGTCAGTGCTCAAACAAAAATGTTATTGCAAACCTGACCTAATTTTCAAGCTTTTTGCATTCTAAATATTTGTGCATAATGAATAATGTGGTAATTGTTTGGTGTTCCTGCTTAGCTTTAGGTGAACTGGAGGCAATCATGAGACAGCAGGGAAAATCACAGAGTTCTTCATCTGCAACCAATCCAGAACCAGAGTACCTGAAACAAAAAGTTCCCTCAACCGGACCACATGAAGCTTCCCATCCGGCTAATGGTATATTTAACATCCCTGTGTATTGAGCACCTAGGCTGAAACTTGGCTCACTTTTCATGCTGCAGAAAGCCAGAGCTGAGTTGTTGTCTTGGACTTGGACAATTCAGTTTCAAACTGTTGCCAAGTTTTTTACTCAGATTGCTCAACTGCATTCTCTTGGCCATTGCTTGAGCCAGGTTTAGAAAACATCCCATTGTTGTGGGAATTCAAAAACACCAATCCTCCTGCATGGGAGGGAAACGTCACCTCGACGACCGCTAAGATCAGTTCCCTAAAAACATAACACACTTACGAAATATATATATATTCAAGCTGGGAGTGGCTGCTTCTGCAACTTTCAGATAAGGGAGAGATATGGGTTCCTACTAAGAGGCATTGTCCGAAACACCCAATATGGTAAATGGTAAATGGACTGCATTTATATAGCGCTTTTCTAGTCTACCGACCACTCAAATATCACATAGAAAGTAATTAATTACTCAAACTTGGTTACATGTGAATATATATATATATATATATACATATATAACAACCTGATACAATGTCAAACTGCATAACCTAATGAGTATAATCCTACATCAAACATGTTAATTTTTATAATATAACAGCACTCCAAAATGTCACAATACTTTAATCTGATAAATTTCTACAACA
>OMKK01032653.1:0-19629 GCA_900302305.1 Polymixia japonica | reverse complement strand
GCTTACCTTCTATGCTTATTTCATTTATATGAAATATAGACTGTATGCTATTGGTCTTATATAAAGAGCTTGATCACTATGCTTTGAGCAAGCAATTTGCCTGCAAATAAATATGTTTTTCAAGTCCCATGCTCAATATATAAATGTACAGATGCATCATTTAAAACAATGTTTATCCCTTATAATTCCTTGAGGCACATAACGGGTAAATGTGAATAATTTGATATGGCCTAAATGTCCAGTCACCAAGCAGTGAGCAACTTCTTCTCGTCTCCAGGTACCGTTAGCCTCGCCACCATCTGTCCTCTGGAGTCGTCGTCGCTGTTTTTTCCTCAGCATTCGTGGCTTCACCGATGCTATGAGGAGCGAAACAGTTTCTCCTCAAGCAAGCTTACAGACTTATTGAGGAGTGTGTTTTCGTCATCCACAAACCTGTACCCAAACAGCTTCATGGTGGGCCCACACACCTTCTGCACTACCTGGGCCAGTTTAAAAGGTATGCTAAACCTCCACTTCTCCGCCTGCTCTGAGGAATTCTTCTGGGTGGAGTACACCCCACTAGCCTCCTGTGTGGTCTGGGTGTTTCTCAGAATCCACTCCCTGGCTTGAGGACTGAATGGTATCCCTGTGAACTTGTACATCTCCTCCGCCTTCTGCATGGGATAGCGGGCTATGTCCTCGTATCGTACCAACATGTAGTGCCTCCTCAACCACGCGGGTCGGCTCAGCCCCATCTCGGCGGATATCCTGATTTGGTCACAGTTTCCTTTCAGTCTCTTCACCTCCTCATCATCTTCAGGCACCTGGCCGTCCTGCGCCCAGGCCTTCCATGTCTGGTACTTGGAGGAGAAAGCCACCATGCGGGAGGCGAGGATGGCTCGTGGATCTCTCACTAGCTGAATCACCCTCACGTCCAGGCGAGGGTCCTCTACCAAGGGCCGCAGCGTGTCCAGCTGGCGCACACGGACAGTCTTAATGGCGTGGTGTCGCTTGTTAAGGCAGGATTCAGATGCAAGGGTCAGGTTGAGAGGGCCACAACGGCGTGTCTTACAGTGGTACCTGGGCAGAGAGTGGGACAGGGTTTTTACACAATACATAATAACATTGCCATGAAATACAATTTTATTTCCTGCTTAAGATTCGATCAACAATAGACATTTTATCCAGACCAGTTACAATACCTCTCAAAAACATCTTTGACTACAGGTGTGCAGACAGGTTCTTCACAGAGTGATAAACTAGACTCTCTGCGGAACAGGGCTGGGGTGACGTGGTCCAGAGGTAGTGGAGAGATGAACTTCTCGAGAGGACCAAAATCACACAGGAAGAGCCCCTGGATTACGTCTCTGTAGATTCCCGCCGATATTGACCCATTAGTGCCCCCTGTGGCCATGGTCAGCATGCGCTCTACGTGCCACAAAGGCTCAAACAGGTAGAACATGTTCTCGCCGTGCTGGTTGAAAAACTCCCCTACAAATGAAGAGCCAGTTCTTGTGGTGGCCAAGAGCAATATGTGCTTATGACTATCACTGTTGCTGTAGCTACTTATATCCTCCTCTTCCTCTTCCTCTTGCTCCTCAGAGGGGTTGGAATAATTTAGTTTCGCACCATTGAGTCTGGAGAGCAGCAGTTTGAGCATGGCCAGGGAGCCATTTTGTGTCGTGTTGTTGTAATCCAATGGGGTTTGAGGGGTCTGCTGTGGAGTCTGCCTCTGGATCAGTTTATCAGAGACCCTGATAAGATAGAGAGGCTTGATTAACTCGGTGTAAAACACATGCTGAGTTATGTCTTATGTTGAAAAACTTTACATCCTAGGCTGATACTCTCACCCAGAGCAACATGCTTTCTCGAATTTCCGACCGTAGCGTTAGTCTTAAGCGCTAAGCTAATTTTACTAAGCTAAGCTAACGTAAAGCGTTAGTCGCATTGGTCTTCAGCGCTATTAGCTACTGTAAACGCCAATCAACATCCATGATCCAAGTCCCTCCCGAGCTTCCTGGTTTTACAGGAAACATGTAAATATGCGGAATCAAATAGCACTCTGCCAACAGTCCACTGTATAAACAGGAGTAAAGCTGAGAGGGATACAGAGTAGGGGAAACACATGAGGAGGGGTTCGGGCTGGATTCAATCCTAGACCAGCAAGGGAACATGTGGGTGTCGACACACAGGAGGATGCTCCCCCAGGAAGTCTCATTCCATCCAAATCATTCAATTATAACATCTCCCACAACTCATCTTCACCAGTTAAGTCATTTTACATATTAATTTCATTACCTTGATAAGATGTTGCTCTCCTTTTCAATGATGACCAGGGCCACAATACAGATGAAGACTATAGCATACTTGGTCTTCATTCTTAGTCTTGGGCTTGTGAAGGGACGTCTAGACTATCTATGCATTGGTAGCTGTCTTGCAGAAGCCTTCTCACACAATGCTCTGGTCATCGCTTGTCATGCCTCATTCTGTTATAAAGAAAAAGAAGAAAAAGAAAATCATAAGTAACTTGTAAAGTAGAAATAGCGGGATATACAAATATATAAAACATGTGATTCCTGGTGTAATAACAAGACCTAGAAAAACAGCCAATTGCTTGGGGAAACACAAGACCTTGATTGGTCCTACAAATGTCTGTAAATAGATATCATGCATCCTATTGCAGTCCCGGTGCACAGCGGCAGATTTTTAGCTGAGTCATGTCCGGCCAGCCCGTCTCAAGGGTACGGGACACAGGGAGGTAGTTAAAACAGAACCTGAGGACAGTGAACTGAAAACAAACAGTTTGATAGAAGGAAATGGTATACTGTCGTAAGCACAGGGAAATCATCATATAAGAGGCACGACTCGTTTGAAGTAGGCTAAAGAGATGAGATGTAAGGAAAGGAGGGGTAAGAAATAAAAATGAGAGAAAATGAACATACTTTCTTTCTTTCTTTTACCTTTATTTATACAGGGGGAGTCTCACATTCACACACACATTCATACCTGGAAGCTGACCAGTACAACCACAGTCTGATCTGCTGGCCACTGATCAACTCCACTGGAGCAGTTTGGGGTTAAGGGCCTTGCTCAAGGGCACCTCAGTGGTGGTAATGAGGGAGGGGCAAGCGCTGCCTTTTCACTTTCCCCACCCAGATACTACCTTGCTAACTCAACTAATAAGGTTTGACCGTTTACAGAGGTTTATAGCTTAGCACGTATTATTCTACTCTGGCTGTACACTGACACTTTTCACTAGATACGTTTGCCTCAGAAGCACAGAAAGTGTTAGTGTATCTTTTCATGAAGCGTTTCGGTGCCAGCAGACACAGTGGAACTTCTCCGTTTGGGACTGAGTCGTCGCGCTCAACACGGAGGGATTTCAACGCACCTATTTCTTGAATAACCATTTGATTCACACATCTCAGAAATAAGTCTAAGGTACGGCGGCGGTACGGTGGCACTGACACTAAGTGAGGCCTTAGTGTGACTCACAAATGACAAAGAATTTTAAAGAAATTGCATAACAGGTATAAAGTCAAAACTCAGCACAAGCACCAACATGCGAACAATCCTGTTGCTAATCCTACAGAAGTGTCTTCGTTGTTTAACAGGAAGGGCATAGGACACAAGGCATGTCTGAGCTTGGTATGGATCATAACCCAGACTTGTACCCTGCCATAGTAGGTAAGGTTCCATCCTGTGGGAAAACTCTGCCCTGCAAAGTACAACGACTCCCTAGGTAACCCGAGTTCAACACTGTCATGGTAATATTCTGGTTGACTACTCCACATTCGAGTAGCCATACCAGCTGGCCAAGGGTATGTTTTCTTTTACCATAGTGGTGTTGAATTGCACTTCTCTAAGAATCTTGAACAGTTGTGCAACTCTGACTACCAGTTTCTCATTTCCTGCCAATCTGAAATTTTATGCAACTCAATCTGCTGAAACAGAGCGGCAATGAATATTTCTGGATTATCATTTCTCTGTACAAAGGCTGTTTTTCTCTTTACTGGAATGAAATGAAGGCTATGCAAAATGCCCACACCATTTGGACCTGTCAAGAGAGTGAATCATCTGTACAAAGTATATAATTAAGGGAAAAGACACAATTTTTAAGCCGTTGAGAAGTGATTGTGTGCTCTGTAAGTAAATATCACCCAATTATCTGAGCTTATTACGCTATAGCCGTCAAACTGTCAGGCTTAAGCACTTGAGCTGCGTGCTTTTACATATTCAAGAGTCACTGAAGCGTTTGGCAAATCTGACTATCTGCTCAAGCAGAAACACACATCACTCTGTTTATCATCTCACTACAAATTACATTAATGGCTGCCTTCAAAGCCTTGAAGCAGAATCTTATGGAGATGCCATGGGCTAAATGCCTGATGAAAGCTTTGTAGTTCAGCCATTGGTACTAGAGAAAAACAGGTAACTGTTCTGGGCAAATATTGAAAACATTATGATTCATGATTCATCTTTGATGCCCGTGTAGGTTTGATTTATTTTATTTTTGATGTAGCTTAGGCCTTGATGTATCAAACAAACACGTCAATGTCATTTAGAAATAGACACAAGCTAGGCTACAAGATGTTCACATTCAGGCCTATGAGAATAGGTTTGTGTGTGGTGTGGTGTGGTGTGTGTGTGTGTGTGTGTGTGTGTGGTGTGTGTGGTGTAGGTATGGGGGAGGTGTGACAATAACAGGAACATCTCCATTGCCACCGTCTCCACCAATACATATGTCAAAACCTAAATTAATACACCCCAATGAGGTTTTGTGCACACCAATAGATTAGGCCTTTACACGTTCAGGATTTTCTTAGTGAAAAGGTTATGTGATCATTTCGAATCAATTAGAGCAACATAAACATTATTGAACAGTGGACACGGCACATACCGATTCACTATTGCGCTATGATCATGTATTGTGGTTGATATATCCTGTGGTATATCGGAAGCCTGTATCTTAGGACAAAAGCGGTTTTGGCAGTGTAGGAGATTGTGAGTATATATGAGTATATAATTGTCACAGCTTTACAGCCTACGCGCTTAATAGTATAGCGTGCTATTGTGCGTCAGCCGCTCTGTAACGAGGTTTTTTACACTTCGAATTATATCCTACAAGAAAGTAAGAAGAAAATGTCGATAAAAGATAAGCGAAAGCTACAAACCTTTAGCTGGCTCCTCGGCATTTAAGCAGCGGAACCCTGGTCTGGTGAGAAACACTATCGTAGCCCGTAGCAGCATCTTGCAGCATTGTCTCGGTCAAGGAGGCGACACACTGCTTCATTGTGTCCACAGACGCGGGTTCCTCGCTTCTGCCAAATGAATGAAAAGCAGCCTGTGAAATCAGGACGGAGAGAAGGCATTGACGCCTTGAAGAAACTTCGACATTTATGGAATAATATGGACGTCCAATAAAAATACGTTTTTGGGGAGGAAAAAAAAAATCTGATTTCGAGTCAGTAATCAGGGAACACGTTTTTCTAGGATCACAGACATATGGGTTATTGTGAGACTCGGCTTTCTATTTCAACCGCTGGTCAACCATTGTCTGTAAGAGAAAGCGAATCTGGTTAAAAACTTTTACTCCAACTTTTTTTGTTCGATTCCTGTAAACCGAGCGACTTAACTGTGGCCACGCTTCACCTCACTGCTCTCTCTCCCTCTCTCTCTCTCTCTCTTCGCGTGGGACATCCTGTGTGGGCGAGGTCACGTGGTCCTGAGGTATCCTTCAGTTTTGTACAAAACGACCTGATTCCCTACCTTTCATTTAAACTAGGCCGATTTAATGTGACGCGTAATTCCGTTCAAGAAAATGTCCCTATATCGCTGGAATAATTGCCATGCCTGTATAATATACAATGTGCAATGTGACAAAGTACAGAACGCTCTTACATATAATACATTACAAAATGAACAAGACATCTGCATTAGTTTTGCATTTGCAATCACTCTGTACAGATGAATACCGACATACCTTGACGTACTCGTATCACTCATCAAGCCTAATTTTATCATGTACATAGTTTGACTTCTCAACTCATCCACTACCAGTCTACAAATCTTATACTAATTCATTTTTGTAATCTATGTATATTATCTAATCTATGTATAGTTTATTGTACTGTATGGCCTGGCAACTAGTGTCGTGTAACACACCAATCGATCAATTTCTGGATAAATAAATACGTACACGTATAGGCTATTACACGTCGATCCCCATTTAAAATATGATTGAAATAATTGTGCTAATGACTGTTTTTTATTGTGATTTTATTAATTTCCAAACACTAAACAGCAATCCAAGTCCACCACCAGTTTTGACCACTTGGTGGCAGCAGTGTTAAAGGCTGTAGGACACTGTAGCTGTGTATTGTACTGTACATGAAAGGAGTTGTAGCGCTCATGGTCAACGTAGGATACATACTGTAAGTATCATTTCACACACAGTATAAAATAATAATTTATGTAATTTATAATCGGAGGTAACCCATCTGCTTGGAACTTTATAGTTGGTCTTGTATCAGGCGTTGCAACATTCAACTGCCTGGTTTAATCTCCGAAGATTTTCATTTAAACAAATGTCTGTTAAGTCACTATCTATTACCGAATGAGGTAACACAATGGTGATTGTGCTGATGAAAGCCCTTGCATTATCAGTATTATGAGTATTAAGAACTGGGTGTCTGTGGCGACTTCCCCACCATGCATTCAAATTAGCGTTAGTGACGCGTTTTCCCTTTGAAGTGAGGTCCAAAAACACACCTGTAATTACCGCTTTTAGCCATAGGTGTCGCTAAAGAGAATGAAACGATGATCTTCGAGATTGCCAGTTATCCTTTCTTACAATATTTTGTCCAGTGAATGAATGCAATACAAAAGACAAAATTACAATAACTATAACGTAATGAACGAAAAACTAATTGAATAGAATGAATCGTATAGGCTTTATGAAGCTCTATTAAACCATCTTCAGTGAGAAATCTCACTTATTGAGCCTTATCAAGAGCTCAAGCTTATCTGTATTAGAGTGTTGTTGGGATTAAACTGGACACCACTTTCATTAACAGATTTAATTTAAATTTAAATTTAAATCAAGTTAATTAGCCTTCATATCTTCAATCATTTTAACTCTATTTTTGGCTTGTACAGTTTTGTGAATGTTTTATGAGCCATTATACTCGCAAGGACTCTGCATTCAAACAACAAAAGGGTGAACTTGGGTGAACACGTTCTTTAGACAGGGATCAGTATCAGCATAATCACTTTTTATATTAGCTATAAAATTACTATTTGGTTTTCTTAAACGTAATTTTACATTACTTGTACCTTTTGTGTTGCCAGTATGCAATTTTTAATTTATTTTGCAGTCATGCAAGTTGCCATGGGAGTATCACTGCTCCCCTGGGAGTGGTCTGCAAAGTGTTCAAATCTGCCTAATTGAGGTCAGTATACTAATGCATGCATAACGTATCTTAAAACATTAAAAAAAAGTATATACCAGCTGCAGTCATTCCAAACCATTACGATTTCTACAGACTCCTGAAAGTTCATTTGGCTCATACAAATTGTATGAATCTTTTTACCAGATGATTACATCAGCATCTGTTGTTTTTCTGCTGTATTCTGATTTTGCATTAGATCTTTAGAATTCAGCATAACAAATCATATAGTCCCTTCATCTCAAGTACATGGCCCTGTTAAGCCTAAGGTTCACCAATTACCATTTTCAGGATACCTCATTATGTGCAATATTTTACCAAAGGCATTGTCTATATAAGATTTATTGTATGCATTGTAGTTATTTAGTGAGTCCTGTAGCTGTCACTACTGTAAGGAGCTATATAGCCTTGTAAAGTGTTTGTAAGTATTGTGTAACTTTGCTACTTTGTGATTCCAATGCTGATTTTTACACCATTTATGACTAAACATTAATACTGCTTTAGCACTTTCTGCTCTCAGGAGGTTTATAAAATCAAAAGGCTATTTTTAAACTGTCTATACTGTACATGGTGAGATTAAATGAGTGACCTAGTTTTTGGGTTGACCAGGACTAAAAGCCAACCTCTACCCTTGGCAAACTGCACCAGAGATTGTCAATAATAATCCAAAATGCTAAAGTTCAACTGTGTATGTTGACGCAGGTGTTCCAAACAGACAGATTAATCTTGCAGTCGCACAAATAGGTTTAGGTCAAATTATTTAAAGTTTTTTTATTAGTAGTTAGTAGTACACATAGATTTTAATCTATTTTTGACATGGTAAACTATCTTACAATATAAAATACAAGCTAAGCATTGAAATAGCTTCACAAATATAATCTAAAACATTGGAGGGGAAACACATTGTTACTGTCAAGAGGCAATTGCATTATTTTATTTTTTACCTTTGTCATAAAACTAATATTCAAAGTGATGATCATTTTACCAATATACAGATGGTTTAAGAAATTGCACAGTTTCAAGCTTGTGGCGCGATATTCTTATGATTATATATTGCTTTTTATGCATTTTCATTCACACAAACCTTTCATTTCTCTGAAATGATGAATGCCTCTGTGAGGCATACTTAGGATTCTTGTTATCCCAAATGTTCCCGATGTCTTGATAATAAACAAACTGTGGTTAGTCAACATTCATTTGACATTTTTGCGTACACTCCCATTTCAGAGACATGGACAGGACCAGAGCCAAACTAATTCGACTTGCAAACCCCTCAGTTAACATTGTTTGCTGACAGGCAGCCAAAACCGTGCACATGCTAACTACTGCAGATACATCTTCAATGTAATCATGTACCAAAAATAATAATGTTGCACGGGAAGACATTCCCAAATATGATAAAAGATAAAGTATTTGAAAAAACAAAAAATAGCATTAGAATCTGGATTCCATCTCCTGCTGTGTCATCATTCTTCACAGTTTTATGCTTGACGTCCAATTACTTATAACTCGGTCTTGGTCCTGGAATTCTGTCTTCACATTGATTCTAAACCCATTAAGGTCAATATCCCTTAGGGCATAAAACCATGAGAGCAGTGGCCTGTCTAGGGAAGGCCACACATGATAAGAGGTATCCCTCACCCATGTCAGTGGCAGATTTATGCAGATAAGAATATTTTAGTGGGGGAAAAAAAGGCAAATGCTGATCCTATTTGACAAAGGTTTGTCATTGTGTATCGATGTCCATAATCCACATCAAACGATGCACAGGCGGCCGCGAGATGAAGCATTTAGCATCTCCCAGAACATTTCCCATGGGCAACCTCATGGCTCTGTCACCACGAGAAGCAGAGGTCAGCACATGCTGGTGTGATTGAAGGCACGGGATTAGAAACTAAGAAGATGACAAGAGATGAACAGTGAGCCTTCATCCTTATCATATTTTACAGCGATCAGTGCAAAGACAGTTGCACATCTAAAGCTTGACTGACATTTCTTTTATGGCACAGCACACGTGCTGACAACAATTTGCACCCCTGAAGCTGGACACAAAAAGTAAAGGAGATAACCTTACAATGGAAAATACATTTAAGCAGAACTGTGTTTGAGGCATTTGGTTCCTTTGAAAAACATCAAGGTAAACCCTTTGTTAATCCAAATGGCACTGCAGGCTATATCCAAAATGACCTCCAGCCTACCAGGGTCGATGGCTGTGCGTGGCAATATTGTCTCTGCTAATTGCACTGCACGTCTATGTCTGATTGACCCTGTGTCTCCACACAGACAGGCCCTGTGCATTACAAGATGAGCAGGGATTAAAGCACAGTGGGTTAATCTGTAGGCCTGCCATCTGCCAGCACCATGAGAATTAAACCTGAAACAACAGCCTTGACCACTGCCATAAAGAGGTTACCTGACAGGTGATCTTTATTAGAGGCTGGAACTCGCCTCCACACACAATGAAATATCTTCACACTGTGCATCACAGGAGGTAAAAGTCATCAGTGTGGCTTGGATAGACTGTGTTCTGTACATTAACTCTGCCTGGATATATGGGGTGTTCGACTGCTGGCAAAAGTCTGATTGTAAATCATACGCTGTATTATCGGACCTCCTTGGAAAGAAGATGCTTCAACTCAAAGGCCTTTTCCTGCCATCTACACTGTTCAAACTTGGCTGTTGCTTCTGCTTCACTCTTTTGTCACTCTCGTTTGCAGAAAGGACAATTCATGCACTCAGCGCCCACTGAGGTCATGCTGTATACATTTGACTAATACCACTCGGATTAGCAAATAGATTTAATTTCAATATATGAAGATGCATAGTAAAAGGTTTATTCATGTGTATAAATCCTTTTGCACGCAGCATGTTTCGTTAGCAATGTTACGGCATCAAACAATTGTCTTGCAGCTGAACTGTTTCTTCTGTTTGAAGGCATACAGTACAGCGTTGTGTTTTCAATGCTTTTCAACGTGTTTGTTACCAAGCCCTGGTTGTGTAACCATGGTAATTAAATGAGCTGCAGTTTTGGTTTTACATCACATACATCTTGGGTAATAGAAGTACACAGGTCTTTTATTTAAATCAGTCCTGCTGTCCAAGCAACAGTGTAATATCTCAGATAGATAGATAGATAGATAGATAGATAGATAGATAGATAGATAGATAGATAGATAGATAGATAGATAGATAGATAGATAGATAGATAGATAGATAGATAGCTTGTTAGTATACATTTAGATATCAACTTTTTTACTGTAAGACTAATTGAAAATGGACCCTGTTGTACCAAATGAAACATTTGACACACAGTAATCGTTAACTTATTGATGAGTTTGTTTGAAGAGAGATGATCTTTGTTGTCATTAGAAAGAGAATCAATGTGTAATTATTATGTAACACCTGCTTGCAAGAGTGCCTCTGTGGGCATATAAGATTATCAAACAAGAAGATTATCCAGCTTTACGGCCTAAAATGGCATTAAAAAAGTGATCAACAATCACACAAAAAGTTTCAGGTTCTTATATTACAGCTGTTATACAACGTGAAGCTTACAACAGACAGCTTTTGATTACAGTAGGATTGTGGGCTTCTCTATATCATCTGTTCAGGGACAATCCAATCAAACTATGTTCACACTTTGTCAGTGTGAACTGTAAAAACGCAACAAAACGTGGGCCGTCACGTAAACCCAGAAATCTAAAAGCAGACATCTGGGTTTACGTGACACTAGTCCAAACATTCACTTTATGATTCTCACTATCACTTTCAAACAGAAAGTAATCTTAACAGATCATTCACTGCTTTCCTCTAAATCACCATCTGTGTTCTGATTAATCTATTAATTAGATAAGTAGTGGGGTTTGCTTTCACAACAGATGGTTATGGAGTGCATAGCTGATGATATGCACTATAGGAAAAACATTGACCAGACGTATCAGTATGGATGCTGCCATGGTTTAAATCCCACTACAATGTCCATTAATGAGCTTGACACAGCATTTTGTGTGTAACTGCTTTTATTCAACAGGCAAATCACATTTTAGTACAGAGTTGTCACTCAAGAAACGATTACACATGTTTTACATGAGTCTATACTACTATAGACTTCAATTGAGATTGTTTTTGTTGCTAAAAGCAATAATTAAATTATTAAAGTAATAGGTAATAAGATAATACGATCCAAACCATAGGGAAAACATTACAGCAGTAGACATTGTGATGATGCTTTATGAGTAAAAATCAAATCAATTAAAGTATTTTTGTTTAAACAACTTGATTGACATTTTTTAGATTGATAATGGAAATAACTGCCCTGCGCTAATATCATAGACTGTTGAATGTTATTAAACCACAAACTAAGACATTTCATTCAACATGCCTGATGCATCTGAAAATAATGTATTTAAAAATAATTGTATACATTATTTATCAGACATTTGCAGATATAAAGTTACATTCACAACTGACTTAATGATATCCATCAAAAATGAATGAACATATGAATGATATACCTGTTCATCTTCGACAAGGTAGTCCAGTGCCCCCAGCTTCAGTTCCATGTAGACACAGCCAGCCTCCTGTGGTTTGTTTGAAGCTGGACTGAAGGGACCCATGAGCAGTTCTGTTTAAGGCTAAGATGTGTCATTGGATTAGCATGTGAGCAGCACCTGCTTCAGACTCCCCCATGTTTTCCACAAACACCTTGAGAAGCACAGTTTGCGCGCAGGACTCTCCACTGAGCCCTCTTCATGGTGCGACTTCATGATATCGTCCTTTAGGATGAAGAATGTAAAGAAATTATATTTTTCATTGCTTTATATTTCACTCCATGTCTGCTTTGGTGAGTTTCACTTCTTAATTCTCTGCTTACATAATTGGCTGGTGTTGCTCTGATCGGCTTGTAAATGTTGTTCAATTTCATTAGAGAGCTTTTCAGTGAATAAATCTCTGCAATTCCTTGTGTGTAGAGCTTTAGATTAAGTGTTTCTACAGTATTTGACTTCTGCTCTGTTTTCCATTCATGCTTCTCCTGCTTACTTGCTCATATAGCATGTGAGTTTACACCTTGCTTGAATATTATATTGGATTTCATATTTGATTAATGATGTTGTTTCGTGGGCCATCATAGTTTTATGTAATGTGAAATTATAGCTATGATATACAGTAGTATCAGGACGACTGAGATAATACAAACAGAAATGGTATTATTGCTGCTACTAGAGACCTATATATAGAATACTGAGGTATTGACGTAACCCACCTGTAATCCTAGGCAAAGGATAAGAAAGCAGGGATTGTTTAGCCAGCTTTGTTTGTGTGACCCCTGTGGTCAGTATTTAAGTGTAATTAGAACACGAAATTAGAATTGTATATTAGCAAATAATTACATGTTGTGGTCGTATTTGTTGTAATGCTAATTTTAGCTTCATGTCTCTCTCCTTAGCGCAAGCAGACTTTGCCCCTTACTTCTTTGACAATGGGCCCTACAGCCACAATGGGAACCTGGCGCTGTTTAGTCTCTCAGAGGACACGGCTGTCGGTGAGACCAACCGACATACGGGACACTTTGTTTAAATGTTTCTAATAGGCTGACACAACAAGCAATCAACAAAATGACTCGTTTTATCGCTGCCAATATTTGAGAGCACAGGATGTCAAAGTGTCTTTGATAGATGAACAGATGTGGTGTGGCATGCACAGACTCACATGACCATGCTCATCTGGAGGTTGAAATCGGTTGATGCCACCTGTTGATGTGAGGGACGTCAGCTGGCTGTCAGCTGTCCACATACACCTTCCATCAGTCAGGGTACTAGGTTACCATCTGCTTATCGCAAGCTGGTTTGTTCACCAACAGTTTTTGCCAAATATCAGGTTATGAAAATTCCTTAGTACAGTTGGCAGGAGACTGTGCCTGTTTGGCATTTGGAGCTGTATTATTTCATGTTTTATTTGTGAAGATTTTAAATGATGAGTTGAGTTTATATATATTCCTCAACAGCTGGGTTTGAGAATATTGAATGATCATGATCGCGATTTCCTCCTGCAGGCACACACATCTATTCTCTCAATGGCACAGACCCTGAAGGCCAGGAGGTGAGGTACGGCCTTACCTTCGAGCCGGGGTCCAGAGAATACTTCAGGGTGGACCCCGCATCTGGAAACATTACCCTCGTGGAAAAGCTGGACAGAGAGGTAAACGTCACGTCAGGTATCCACGGAGACTTGTGGTACAAAAAAAGAACTGTTCTGATGTATGTTAAAAATCATACGAACTTTATTTGTCATGTCGTCAAATAATGGAATTATTTATGCTATTTATATGCTATTCCTTCTTCTGTATATTCCTTGCGGCTGCTGCAACAACCTCATGGGGATAAATAAACTGATGTAATTGCTTTTTGTTATTCATTATCCATTCTCTCTTTTGATCCATACCCTCTTTGATCATTATCAATTCAGAAACAAGATTCCATTGAAGTTCTTGTCAGCATCACAGACGGGCAGAGCAAGGTGTGTACTTAGTTCAGTATGTGCTTGCTCCATATAATTCACATGCTATCCAATACATTGAATCTTTAGCAAATTGACATACGATAACATTTTTTGACAATAATTCACATTGGCCGTCACGTTTTCTCCTCTTTTACAGGTTGTGGAAAGAGTCACAGTATTTGTAATGGATACGAACGATGAAAGGCCAGAATTCCAAAATATGCCTGCAATCGTTGATGTACTGGAAGTAAGTCAACCGATAACCCATAAAGAAAGCCTCACAAATGCATGTTGTTGTGTTGCTGCTTTACTGCTATGTTGTCCTTTGACCTGTGACCTTGTAAATGTAACATTTTTAAAACAAGCTCAATTGGAGTTCTCCCAACAGAGAAAATACAAAAGTATAAGTTTATCGAGGACATAGAATGTAATTAATATTTTTTCTTAAGGAAAACAGTAATTGCGTGATAGCTCCTTATGCCCTACATGCTCTGACCTGGATGATGTTGTTGTTACAGACTGCCGAGTCTGGAAGTAGCATTTACAAGGTTCAGGCGGTGGACAGAGACACAGGCTCAGGGGGGTCTGTCACCTACTACCTGCAGGTACCTCCCACCCACTACGACCTCTACATTAACGTGCTCGTGTAACAACACAAAATACAAAAAGCCTTTAAGAGGAAATTCCAGCAAAACTTGCCAGCGGTAAGGTTAATCTGGGCACGATGTGAAAAATGTATAAAATAAATCGTAATGAGGTTAGTGTCATTTAGACTTCAGCCTGTGCGTTTCTGTGTGTTTGAGCATGTGCATTTGCATTTGCATGTGTGCTCTTGTGCGGTCATGAGGCTCGGGATTAAGTCACAATTACATTTGTGTGAGGTATTGGAGGCTTAAAGGGCTGCTTTGGCAGGGGGTGGCAGGGAATGTTAGTTTGCACTTTGGGCTATTAAGAACAGAGAACAGCTGGCCTGGAGTGACAGTGACGCAGTGCACATCTGGACACAACGGCTTTCACCTGCCCGCCCTGTCCTTGGGCATATGGGTCTTTACATCCAAATGGACAGCGATATAGACTTTATACAGAATGTGGCCTAATTCAACTGGCTGTTGAGTGCACAGTTTTTATGTGTCCATCTGACCACTTTTCATGATAGCTCACGTGAGTGGCGGCGGTAAATGTGGTTTAGGGGTTTCACGGACAGGCTTTTTATACGCTGTGACCTTTTTACTGTGTTTATCTGTTTGAGCTTTTAAAACACTGCCTTTGTTCCGTCTCATTTACAGAGTGCTCAGGCCAGTTTGTTTGCCATAGACAGACATAGCGGTGTCCTTCGCATCAAACCCGGTGAATCGTTGGACTATGAGAAATCCAAGACGCACTTTGTCACAGTAATTGCAAAGGTAATAGTTTCGTCAGAACACGTGATACTAGCCATCTGTTTCATTTGCAAAAACAGAGGGAACTGCTTCTGTCAGTCCTCAAGAACATGAGAAACTGAGATGCCTCATGATTACTACAAGTCCCCCTCTAAATAAACTATATTCAACCTTTATATCTTTATTTTTATCACTTAAATCCCCAAAATGTTAGAACAATATAATACAAGAACAATACTTTTGTCTTTTGTCTACATTTGAAATCATGGAGGCACAAAATACACATTTCATGTGTTTCAGGATGGCGGTGGGAATTTCAATGGCAGGGAGCAGTTTCTGTCCTCCACTGCTACCGTGACGATCAATGTGATAGATGAGCAGGACACTCCGCCATCTTTTATCGGGACACCGTACTTTGGTTACATCTATGAAGTCTCAGTGCCAGTGAGTATGATCGATCTCTCAGTGTCATTCCCGTCTGAAATTAAAAGCATATCATCTGTACGTCACACACGTCTTTAGACATGTTTTAGAACGTAAGTTGTAAATTTCACTTCGGAGTTCTTACAAACAGATTGGGATCCAGGGTGAGTAGGTTAATGTAAAATGCAGTTTGTAGTTTCATGAGATTTAATTGGATGGAGGCTTCAGATCCATGCATGACTACTGACGGAGACGTGGTAAAAGCCCAGCTGCTTCAAAAAATTAGATCTGCACAAATGCCACGTTGAATTTCAATAGCATGACCTAGTCTAAATGACAAAACCGGATTAATCGAAATCCAGTGTGGCACAAATTGCCTCATATAAACAGCATGTATTGTTGAGGTGTGCTGGAATTTGAAGATTCACAGTACTACTTTCATATAGTTCTTCTTAGAGCATCCGAAGCGTAGTCACAGTAGAGTGTTTCATATTATGTCATGTAATTTCACATAGGCAATTATATTGGTCTGTTTAATAACACAAACCTTTCTAATACATAAAAATACCTAGGGATCTGAAATATACACTGTTGTGGCCAGAGACGGTGATGTGGGGAACCCAAATCCAATCAGTTACTCGTTTGACAGTGGTAAGCATCACACCTTTCTTGAAGGCTTTCCAAGTCACATATTTGTATTTTATTCTTACTGCTGGTTTATTCAATCAACATGAAGTAATTTCCATAGTAGCGGTGTACTATGTTGGCACATATGATAAAAAAATATTCTAAAATATAACTAAGAAAATAAACAACAATGTTTGACTGACTTTTGGGTTTGGTGTGACGTGAGTGTATATTGGTGTAGGCTATCTGTTGCCTTTCTCTGCAGAAACTGATGGTGTTTTTAGCATCAATAAGACAAGTGGCTGCATCACCCTGCTGACTTACCCCATGTATCTGAAGAGAGAGATATTCAACATTAAAGTCAGAGTAAGACGCCCCTTCATACAACCATTCTGTTACTACAGGCAAATCACGTGTTCTGCTCAGTTCAGCTTCACTGATAACAACATTGACATCACTGCTCCAGCAAGATATTTCTGAATCTCTATTTTTTTCCATATTACCTGCCAACAAATCAAGTCCAAGTTTAAGTCTGTTTTCCACCTGTCAACTTGATTTCACTTAACTTGAAAGTTTTTTCCAGAGTGGGTTTAAACACTAGTGAACCAGATGCAGGTATTAAAGATGTCTGGTTCCATTACTCTTTTGTACTTCCCTCAGTGAAAAAAACATCCCCCAGGCTGACCTGAATCTTTTGATCTCTACCACCCTAATGCCTCTCTGCCTAATGTCTAATTTACCTGGAGAAAACTGATGCTTGAAAAGAATGTATTAATAACGCTCTGGTTCCACAAAAGAGTTCACGACACAGAACAACTTTAATATTGTACAAGCTAAATATCTGAAAACTGTGATATGATTGATATAATTACTCCCCTGTGTGCCCAGGCTTCAGAGATAGGTCCTTTCGGCAACCTCATGGACTATGGGGTGACCACGGTGATTATCCGGGTGGTTGACCTGAACAATAATCCCCCGACCTTCTACGGGGACCAGGGCCCACAGAACATGTTTGAGCTCACCATGTATGAGCATCCACCTGAGGGAGAGATCCTCCGGGGACTGAAGATCACTGTCAATGACTCAGATCAGGTGGAGTAACTTAGAATTCAACCATACTTTCCATTATATTGACTCGTTTGTTTATCTAGAGTACATCAGCTCTGCGCATCGACGCTGTTGCATGTGAAAGTCACCTCACTTCCCCAAGTGGCAACAACATTATGTAAACATTATTTGCACCATGTTGCATCACCTCTCTGATTTATATCATTATTTAATATGTAATTGATTCACTCAACAACACTCTGGGATAATGTGCTTAAAAGAGCAGACTAAGTGTCTGCCTATGAAGTAACGTGAAGCTTACTGATATTATTACAATAATTCCTTTTTGAATTACATAAATGTGACAGTAAGCCAACACAAATAAAAAAAGGTGCTCGCTGGTCATGTCCATTTGTCAGCTTATGCAAGTCCCTTTGTGTTTCCAAATGGCTGGTGTTCACTTTAAATGTAACCTTTAATAATACTGTTATAACATCAGGGTATGTTTTGTCCCTGGGAACACAGATATCATGTTCCATTAGGAATAGTGTTGCTGGGACAAAAATACTTGATTTATGTCACTTTAATGATAAAAAAAGACTTGGCTTGATGTAAAAAGATACGACGCTTTTACATTAATTGAATGGACATTGGACAATACTACAGGGATTAGTGTATGTCATTGTTTTGCAGTGGCATCATAATAAATGCTGATTAGATAAGTGTATGTGTGTGTGTGTGTGTGTGTGTATGTGTGTGTGTGTGTGTAATCATGAGTGGACAGTGTTCTGTTAATTTTCAGTTCAAAGTTCATTTTAGGGGGGAAAAAATGACCATGTAAGGTTTATTTTATTTTCAGTGCCAATGCTAGTGTTGTTGTATATTTGCAGGGAGCGAACGCAAAGTTCAATTTGAGACTAATTGGACCAGGACGGATGCTGCGAGTGGTCCCTCAGACTGTGCTCAATGAGGCCCAGGTCACAATCTTAGTAGAGGACTCCTCTGCTATGGACTACGAGAAACACCAGTTTCTCACATACAAGGTTATTTGATTATTTTACCTTTTTCAATTCCTCTTATTCAACGGAAGATACGAGCCAGTAGATTAAAAAGGACACAAATGCACATATGTCTGATGGCTGTCAGTTAAAAAAACCGACAGAGATATTTAAAGTGGATGTAGGTAATGGCATCTATATGATCCTTTGCTTTATTTTTTTCATCTTTCCCTCCGTTAGCTTCTTGCGGTTGAGATTGATACACCGGAGCGATTCAGCGCCACGGCGGACATTGTCATTCATCTCCTGGACACCAACGACAACGCTCCCAAGTTCTCCTCAGACTACTATATAGCTAGAATTCCTGAGAATTCACCGGGCGGCTCCAACGTCGTGTCTGTGACGGTGAGCGAGTGTTAATTCCGGCTAAAAATACACGCCGTCGCCGATGTACGTCACGCCACTCTGGGCTAAAGAGGAATGCTGATTTTAACAAAATGCCGAAGAGAGCCGTTAATTCCCTAAATGTAGACGTTTTGGCGGCTGGGATAATATGTGAAAACATGTAGATAAAAGCTAGGGTAGGTAAGCTGCCAGATGGCTATCACTTTCATTTTGTTGTGTAACACCAAATTCCCTGGGTTTTTTCTAATGCTTAGCAGCACATGCAGCTGTAGTACAAAAATATGTGCGGAAATGTCACGGACAATGTATGCATTTAGATTTTCTTTATACAACTCCATTTAATTGTACCGTGTTCCATTTACCGTATCTAGTCTCTATATGTCTTTCAATCTCCAAAAAAATACCTAAATGTTACTTTTCCCTAATATAACTCTTTAACTCTTAATAACTCTTAATTATTAGTGATCGTTAATACGCAATTTCCAAAATCTGCAGACAGAACGGAGAAAAGAGTTGTTTAACTTCAACAGAACTGGACAGTTTTACGTTAAGTGACCACTCGGACATTTGTCCTTGTCAGCCTGGTGGAGGCTGAGAGCAGTGGAGAGGCTCACTAATAAATCCAGCCCTTGCGTGGAGACCACAGCGGCTCATCACCGTGATCCCAGGCAATTTCAATCAGATAAAAGAACAGCCAGCCATTGACCTTGGACACATGGATACAGCGAAAAGCCATTCCTGCATTGACGAAGAAGACGACAGACCGATTAGCCGACAGTATAACGATGTTCGTATGACATCAGCACACGTTCTTTTTTTAGCTGA
>OMKK01032652.1:0-23928 GCA_900302305.1 Polymixia japonica | reverse complement strand
ATGTCAAGTGAAATCGACACTGGCGCCATTCATTTTTGCTCACGCTTTCCCTGCCAACATGGCGGTGTCCTGGCTCTGGGAATATTTACAGCAGCTCTGCCCCTAATTCCTCACCCCTCATCCACCATTTCCCTTTCGCTCACACACATACATACACATACATACAGAGGCATTTGTTACTCAAAGACATCCTTCAGGGTCAGAATAGTTCAGAAGATCCATTAAAACACTTTTTTTGTTTATAAAATATGACTTTCTAAATGCGTTTTAATGCACTCAAAATTAAAACGGACAGACTGAGTGGAGCCAAAAAAAGACTTGGCATTTCATGTGCTTGAAAAGCCATAGCCCAGTTGTAGTGACTGAATTCCTGTAGGAACATAACACGGACGTATTATTCAATAACACTTTAAGCCTTGTTCCCCCAAGACGACTGTAGGACATAGCTCTCTGTTTGATGGCAATAAGTTGATCAAGTTGTTTTACAGAACATTTGTTCCAATCTCAATCGGGCCCAAAACATTTTATTCTATTATGCGTGGATGCAAGAATGGCTTGCAGTTATGAAAGAGACAGACTGACGGTACAAACGGCGCACACAAACCGACAAACTGCGCGCACAATCATGTCCAGAAGTAAATTCAATTCCTCCTGCCATTTTGAAACATACCTTACTGTGATCAGCTTACCGTGATTATTTTTTTTTTTTCAAATGAGGCTAGTTCTTAACTGACATTGATTAATTTGAGAACCTGACAAATAATTAAGCAAAGTTTCAGTTTCTTTAACATCTCAATTCATCAAGAAAGTAAATTATGAGTGAAAGAGGACTTTAACGTGAACAAAGTAAAGGAAAATGTGAAATGTGACACTTTACTCGCCTTTTCCAAAGAGTGGTTTGCCATTTGTTCATAGTTTTGTTATCCTCGGTTGATCCCACATCCTTCATGCTCCGTGGCGCTCTTGATTCCCAATGGGATCATGAGTGCCGCTCAGACAGTTTTGCTGTTTTTGATGAGCTGAGGAAACCAGTAGAATTTATTCATCCCCATCACTACTCACACTCATTGTGTTTCTCAAGGGAGAGAGATCTCAAAGGTCCCTTACTTTACCTTAATTAGTACTACTACTATTCTCAATGATCAGAGAGCATTTGGCTTAGCCACTCATTCTTGAAATAACCATTTCACTTTACAAATTTAATTTTGTCAAATTTTGAATATTTTTGTACATTCTATTTGATAATGCAGTAAGCACACCCAGGAACCAGAGTTAAATATGTTTTCCATCATCTAAAATTTCCACTGTACATCCAACAGTAAGAGGAAAGAGAGAGAGGAAGAGGGAGAGGGAAAGGCCGAGCGAGGGAGATCACATGAGGCAAATTACACTACTGCCTTCATCCCTCAGACTGTAACTTTAATTAGTTTATCTTGTGTCCTTATCAGCGAGAGAGAGAGGAAGTATATACCCTGCAATGCATGACGCATTGTGCCGTATCCGTAATATATTACCCTCCATTCAATTAAAAGTCACTCTATTTATCACTGGACATATATTAAAGGTTGTTACTATGGTCTTGCTGCTTCTTGGCCTCTAGTCAATGTATGATTCTTCCTCGTCACTCCCAGTATTTCTGGGATGCAGTCTGACACTTCTCCCTTCTGTCTCGTCTAGTCGTTCACCAGCCTGTTTGTGATACACGGACTGAAGATTTAAGGGACACTTATTATGTTGCAGGAGGGATGAAACAGAAGAAAAAGGAGAAGACTGAATGGGAAGTGTGTGAAAGTTCTGGGATCCCCTGCCAGAAACGGTTTATAACGCACAGTTTTATAAGCTGTGGTGTCAGCCATAAATTGTTACTCTCTGAAATGACCTTTGGAGTAGCAAATAAATCATTGATTGCAGTCCCAGCAGACAGCAGAAGTGTATGTGTGTGTGTGCACTTTCAAACTAGCAATAGTCACACAGTTTCTAGCCACCCAGAGTGTTCTGTAATGTGGAATGAGACACGAGGCAGTTCACTGTGTGACCAGATGCTAATGATACAGCCCAAGTCAAAAGTTGATCTACTTTTATGTCTCTTACAGTATCCTACATTGCTTTCTTGCAAATAAATATTTGGGCGTTCGATTGTTTTATTGGCTTCTTTAATATTCTAATACAGCTGTGCAAGAGTAAGAGAGCATAACATAGTTGCTATTTTGGTTAAAGAAGAAGTTAAATCGAGCAATTATGAGGAATTCTAATATGTAGATATATTGATCTCATTTGGATCAGGAAAATTTTTTGATGGATCTTATTCCAAAACACTATATCTAGTTTTGGAAAAAAACCAACTTGATCTTATGTGACCTCATGTTCATTGCTGAATATGATTTTCGATATGAAGATATGATATGAACATGAGTATAACTGTGAGCATCAGTGCTCTAATAAAGGGTTACATGCATTAAACAACCCTGTAGAAATGGACTAGCCTTGCGAAACATGTCAAATTGTCCCACAGAATTTCAAATGGCATTTGTTTTCTAACAGTCGGTGACATTTTGGTAGGCTACAACATATATATCACGTGTCAGATTATTCGTGGGAACTCCATCAGTAACGGGTCTTTAGTTTGCCATTTGTGTGAGTAATAGATGTTGTATTTTAAGACTGGAGACACGGTTGAACCAAAATATAACACAGGAATCTAAGAAATAAAGTTATGAGAACTATTCCATTAATTAAAATCAGAAGGGATTAGTGGAACTCTTTTCTAAGGAACTTTGAATGGTGTGTTTTATTGCCTGCCAGGATCACAGACAAATATTGGTGCAGAAGGCTATTAGGTTAAGTTTAAACAAAGTTAGATAAAGTAGTCCTGAAAAAGGTATTCTATGGTGTTTATAACAAAAGGACTGGGGGAATGTTGATAACAGACCTGTTTCTTTAAACACAGCACATTGATAAGCGTGTGATCTCAGAGTGTAATTTGCTCTGGCCAATCACATTTGTATTGCTGTATGCTCTTCTGTTTGACTTCTGGGAAGGATTTAATTATATCTCAAAGTGAACTGTTATAACTCCTTGCAAATTGCACTCTATATTGTTGTGCCAGTTTTACCTCTAAGGCATCGTTTTCTTGTTCAAACAGGTGGGGGGAGTTTCATTTCAAAAAACTTTTCGCAAGTTATTGCTTCTGTGAGCATAAAACTTACTCTGAAAAATGAATGAAGTTGTTGGCCATCTTAAGACATTTGTTTACACAATATTGACAACTTTTAAAAGGTATTGACCAATGAACACCAGAAAATCCAGTTATAGATGGAGAGTATTTCGGGATAATAATTGATATCTATTACTTATACATAAAAGTGAAAGCAGTTTTTAAGGCATGTTACAGTTGACATTTATGATTAATATGTCATATGTGCTATGTTACTGCCTTACAACTGCTATGTGAGTTATTCTGTCTCTACTGATAGCAAAGAGGAATTACAACAATAAGCCTTTGCAGTTCAAAACAAGCTGGATTTTTCCCCTTGTGACACCTCTCTGTTGCTCCTCTCCCCTGGCCATCAAAAACCTCACACACTACAGGTGCCAAGATTCTTGGGAGGAGTTTAGAATCAGTCATGTAAACATGGTTTAGAAAAGAGGGAATATCAACAAACTGACTGACCATAACCAAAACAACATAGACATTTTGCACATAGCAGCTAATCAACTAATCTTCTTTTTTTTTTTCTTTTTTTTTTTCTTCTTAAGCTTTTGTTCTCAGGTTGTGGAAAAGTAACACAACCTTCTGTCGATTACTGTGAATTTTTATACTTTTATGAATTTGTATAAGTAATGCATTATCACAATAGACCTCTATCTTAAATTGGAAAAAGTGTTCCTAATTCAGAGGCATCCTGGGCTCTAAGCCAGCTAAGGTGCATAACTATACTTACAATGTTGTGGCTTTTATTTAGTGCACAATATCTTTTGGTTGTTGTCCCCTCTCTCTCCACTGTATATATTTAAAATCTTAAAAGGCTAATAATCTTAATAGGCTCAATAAGTGGTTACTTCTCACTATAGATGTTCTGTTCGCACTATGAAAATGAAAGTGTCAGTATACCAGAACCATAATCCACCTCCCCTCCACTCCAGCATGGTTTTGCATATACACACACACACACACACACACACACACACACACACACACACACACACACACACACACACACACTGCACTGTATATCTGGACTCACAAGTTTTGCTATCTTAAAATTGTTCTTTAGAGACCTATTGTAACATTTTCTTGTGTAAATAACATTGCAGTGTGAGCCCTCGATGCCTGGCTTGTTATTCCCAATGTGATCCTTTTTGCTGTCAGACTTTTTTTTATAAAAGTAATTTGCAGCAGCCCTCAGTAATCTATATTTCTCTTTTGCTCAGTTAAATACCATAAACATCTCGATAAAGATTAAAAACTGCTACAAAATACATAACATACCCAAAGAAAAAATGTTATCTTTGAAGTCACAGGCCCACAACAAATTATAAACACCTAATTAGGTACATTTTATATAACACATAAAGTTGATGTTATACATGCTGTCAAATAAACAGTACACATCACTATTTTTGCATGATTCAATATTACAAAACAGCTGCATTATCACATGGAAATACAAAAATGTTAAAACTATAAATGATAAATGTGTCAAAGTTCACATATATTTCATACAATGAAATGTGACAGATGTTTATATGGTTATTTTTACATTCATAGGAGACTCAGTAAATTCAAGGAGCCTTATAATGTAAATGACCCAAACAGATATCATACATGAAATCAGTTGCATTTCTGATTTTTTTTTCTTTTTTTTTTCTTTACAAAAGGTCATATTTATAAACCTCTTCGGTCCATTTTGCAAAGGATCTTTTTGAAAGACCTCCTAAAGTCATTGTTGAATATGGTGTATATGACGGGATTTAGTGAACTATTGCAGTATCCAAACCAGAAGAACATTTTGAACAGAGTCTCTGGGACACAGCAGGAGTCACACACAGCGGTGAGGGTGTACGTGAAGAAAAAGGGGAACCAACAGACAACAAACACTCCCATGACCACCGCCAGGACGAACGTGAAGCGCTTCTCCCTGTTCTGCCTTCCCTTCCACCTGCTCGCTTTGACGCAGGGCTGCGCATCTCTCTTTGGGGACTGGGGCTCTCCTGGCTTCACTCTGGTCTTCCCCGTACGCCTGTTCTTCTTGCGGGTACACCGGGTGTTTTCGTTTCCGTCAGAGGAGGAACACTCTTCTTCCAAATCTATTCCGTTGCCCGCGCCGCCCTCCCCCTGTCCCGCTGTCCCTCCTGCTCCGTCGCCTCTCATCCCCGGGGCCTCCGGGCTGCGCTGTCTGTCGTCCGAGTTGCCGTTTTCCGTTCTCCTCTCGCCTGGCGGGGCTCTGGTTCTCTTCTTGGCAATCTGGTAGATTCGAATGTACACCAGAATCATGATGACACAGGGGGCGAAGAACGAGGCGGTGCTGGAGAATATAATGTACCATTTCTCGTCATTAATCTTACACCTGGGGCCGTCCTCCTTAACCCCTTCCTTTTCCATCGTGATAAGAGGCGGGAAGGAGATGATGGCAGCCAGCACCCAAACTATAAACACTATGCATTTAATCCTGCGCGGCGTCCTTTTAAGGTTGTACTCGATGGCTTGAGTGATGGACCAATATCTATCCAGGCTTATGGCGCACAGGTGCACGATGGACGAGGTGCAGAAGAGCACGTCCAAGGCCAGATAGATTTCACACCAAACTTTACCAAAGTACCAGTAACCCATCAGTTCGTTAGCCAGAGAGAACGGTATCACTAACGTGGCCACCAGAATGTCTGCACATGCAAGGGAGACTAAAAACAAGTTCTGAGGTGCTCTCAGGGCCCGACTGGTGATCACTGCAATCACCACCAGGACATTGCCAAACACCGTCAGCAGAATAAGGATAGCCACCATTATTGTTAGAGGCACAGAGGTCTGCGCAGTGTAAGAGTGCTTGATTGATAAAGTCCCATTTCCGCCGGTTAAGTTATTACAACCCATCACGGTGATCTGTGGTGTCTTTGATAGAAACCAAAAATTGTTCTTTTCTTTTTTTTTTTTAA
Source organism: Polymixia japonica (assembly GCA_900302305.1). Classification (NCBI taxonomy): domain Eukaryota; kingdom Metazoa; phylum Chordata; class Actinopteri; order Polymixiiformes; family Polymixiidae; genus Polymixia; species Polymixia japonica. The sequence goes on along the minus strand of OMKK01032652.1, from coordinate 17,778 downwards.
AGGTTTGGAGCCTGTATTTACCGGTAGTCCATGAATTGCATCCATTCAAGAATACAGCAACAAAGAATGAAGTTCCTTTTTATTTTGCTTACTGAAAGACATTGAAATTTGAGCTTCTTTCTTTTCTTTGCCAGTCAGAAAAATAGCCGCAAACAGCCAAAATTACAAGCAAAATGTGTAACAAACAACAGAAAAAAAGGTGAATATTCATTCATTCCCAGGTTTGAGCATCAGATATTTTGTCCATTTGTATATTCATAAAAAATAATTCTTTATCCACCAACCTTTTGTATTCAAAACTTGCTGTAAGGTCCCATGTAGGAGTAGACAGCATGGGGAAGATGTCATTTGTATCCAAGTGTTGGCTCAGGCATCTGATGTGGCTGAAATGGGGAATACGTCTTTTATATCGGCTTGATCTGAGGCTGTGGATCTGTGATGCTGGCTCCAGTATACCAGTGGGCGGGGTTCATCTGCTCAAGTAGATTAAGAAGTAAATCACTGCCAGTGCTGGAAAACTATAGTTGATAATGACATTAACAATATGTTTGATTTATTGAAGTAATATCCTATTTATTTACAAAGGATTAAGGTAATACTTTATATTTTTGCAAATATGATTCAGGATGAACAAAATGTTCATAAATAACATATAAGAGAAATAGCTAAGAAATAATGTCTGAATCCATAGAGGAGATTGGGGTTGTTGCAGGGATCACTTGTGACAGGTTACAACTGTAACAGAATTGTTTTTTAAGTTATACAACAAGAGTTTCAGGCTTTTTTTCTACAACATTCCAACTTCTGTTTTCCATTGCATATTACCAACTAATATAGTTTTGCATTATCTAAAGGAGCATCTTTATCAGAAATAAAATAGCTTGCAATGCTAATACACACTGTCTGCAGTGTTTGCTACATACCAAGCAGAAAACCTGTGCTGTTTTGTTGTGAGACTGTGTTTGCTGTGCTGCAGAAATATTAATAATTTTTTATTTGTTTGGTTCTGTGGGTCATAAACTCTTGTTGTAATCAAGGCTAAGTGAAAAAAGGACAAAAACCTCAGTTGTCCATTAGTGACATCTACTCTGTCTAATAGGCAAATAAGGCATTTTGGGAAATTTACCATAGTTCTGTTTTTTTGCAGTCAATATTGTCTTCCTGATGCCATTCAGGAGACTGCAGCAAATCTGTGCAGTAGCCTACCAACTTTTCCTCCTCATAAAGGTTAAGTCTCAAAAGCAAGGTGTCATCTATGGACAGGCTATGGTGCAATTTTTAGTTTAATCTTGACAGGCTAAGACAGGCTTTAAAATAACATGTCTTTTTGATTTTGATTGACTTGGGTAATTGTTATAGTCATAGCTATTTTCTCTCAATACCCAAATGCTATAGAAATGTCATATAGCCTACAGCTGAACTGTCCTGAGGTTGTATTTATATGGCTATAGGTTGGGGTTTAGGATGCAGGCCCATCTGCTGGTAGTTCACGAAAATACAATCAAAGAACACAAAAGTTATAGAGCAGGAATGTGTTCGTTGAGGATGTGGTACTTTGTTTGTAAATCGGAAGTGCAGGCCAGTACGTGTCTAAATCCATGATTTATACTTCATTGTTAGTAGTGATTATTATCGTGTTTTCTGTTGTCTGTGTTCACGGAAAAGCAAGCGTGGCCCGTAGTTATAAATATCCACGAGGAAACAAAAAGGAGACCCGGGAGGTCGCGCGGACCTGACTTGAGTCCACGTGTTATCGCGAGAAGGTCTTACGCAAACCGTTTAGTTTTTTTTACAGACTTCCGGTTGGTTGTTGGCGTCGGAGAAGACAAGCGCTGTTGTTTGTCTTGAGGCCGTCATTTTGAGAAATAGCTGAATTAATAACCGAATGTTAATATTTGCTCGTCAAAAATAATTACACAGAGGTAAGATTATAACCGAACCCCGTTGATTTGGAAGTTGGTTAGTTTGTATGTAACCGTACGGGTGCCTTTTTAATCGTTTGTCTTGTGACGTTAGTTAGGTTAAGTTAGCTTGTAGCTAGCCGTCGAGTGGAGAAGGCCTGACGTTAAGAGATACATCACGTTAAGAGATACATCACGCTGCTTCTAACGTTAAGGGATATTTCACGCTGCTTCTAACGTTAAGATATATCTGACGCTGCTTCTAACGTTGAGATATATCTTCTAACGTTAAGAGATATCTGACGCTGCTTCTAACGTTAAGGGATATTTCACGTTAAGAGATATCTGATGCTGCTTCTAATGTTGAGCTTGTAGCTGATGTGGGTTTTTATAGATGTTAAGAAGACAGTTTTGTACTAACTTTAATGCTAATGTTGGGTGAAACGTCAGGGGAAGCGTGTTTGTCTTAAACTCTGTTGCCAACTTTAGGCTCTTTTTATTTTTATTCAGCGATATTGTATCTTTACGCTTTTGCCGCTGGCTTCCCTATCTTATGGCGTGAAGGTACATTTCATCAACAGCTATCGTTCATACTAGCAGTTTGCTAGCGTTCATAGTTGTTTAGCGATGCATTTACTGTTTGTCCTCATACAGATGTCAGACGACCTGGTGAAACAGCTGAGCAGCTATAAAGCTCAGCTGCAGCAAGTGGAAGCTGCCTTATCTACCGACCCCGATAATGAAGACCTCCTCAAACTACAGAAAGATTTACAGGTTTGTGCCTGAGACAAGCCACTTTTATGGATTTACATATCAAATGAGCAAGATGCCCTTCAGGAATTGGTTACTAACTGATCATTTGGTTTCCTCCTCAGGAAGTCATTGAGTTGACAAAAGACCTCCTGACCGCACAGCCCACGGAGGGTGCTTCCAGTACCAACAGCTCAGACACAGCTCCCCTAAAACACAACTGGAAAGTGGGGGACAGGTGTATGAATGTGTGGAGTCAGGATGGACAGTGAGTGTCACCAGCCTCTTCTCACTGTAATCTCTGCACTACAGGCAACAGGCCTATCTTGTAACACTTAAATTTGGAGGATGGTATTGTTTTTTCACGGATAAATTTGGAAGCCTGGGCGGCTTCAAGATGTCGCTTTGGTTCATTTGCATTTACTTGAGTACGAACATAGGCAATGCAAAATCTTTGGGGAAATATTGACCTTTTGGCATGCTGCAAGAAGTAACTGCTAAAAGGGGGATTCTGATACAATGGTTACCTCCTTGAGTATACATGTGAAAAATAGACACTCAGTAGTTTGATTTTGTTATTAAAATCAACTTAGAACGTCTCAGGCTGAAAACTCCCATGTCCAAATGATCTGCTGCGCAGGCACTGTACTACTCAAGTGTGTGGTGGGGGTGTGTGTTGCTTCTTGCACATGTAGACCAAATTTCCAAATAAAAGTGATATGTGGACCAAAGAAGCAGGTCTTACTATACAAGGCTAATCCTAATGCTGTGGTGTGCACAGCTGTTTATTGGATTTTGCACGCCTGCCTCGCATATTAATGGTATTTGGAAATTAAATTAAATTAAATTAAAAATTAAATGTTTTATTTTTTATTAAATCAATTTAGAACGTCTCAGGGACTGAAACTTCCATTTGTGAGTGTCTATTTTTCAAATCGATTTTTTTATTTTTTTATAGTCAACGAGGTAGCAATCTTGTCAGAATCCCTCTTTGACCAGACATTTCTGGTCTTTCTGATCTTTATGAAACCTTGGTGATTGATACATCTGGCATTTACAAAATTAAGTTTACCTATCATCAACAAATACCAACAGCAGTGAGAATGAGTTTCCATTTATTGTTTAGGAGAGTAGTCACTGGTGTTGAGTAGTTTTACTTTATATTTTTGAGTGGTTTTGAGAAACCTTAATAGAAAATGAGCGTCTCTGATACCCCTGATTTCTATAGTTGCTCATCCATAGAAAGCTAGCTGGACTGTCCTGTGCTTTGTGTCCAGTTAGCTAACTGGCAAACCTGTAGGAGGCCAAAACAACCATGCTACCCTCTTAGTGGGAATTTACTGGACGCAAGATATTAATATTTAATTATTAGTTTAATATAGAGAATGTATGTCTGATTTATAGGGTAACAGCTGTCACGTTTTGGCAATTCATACTCTTGAGGTTAAACATCATAAATTGAAGGCACACTAACCAATACAGGCTCACATATTTGATATTTCACATTGATATGATTATCATTCAAATGTGCTTGTTAAGTAGGGCTCGGGTCTTTGACTCGTACTCACCTGCTTACAGACGTGATTCTTTGGCAGGTTGTATGAGGCTGAGATTGAGGAGATAGACGGAGAGAACGGCACTGCAGCCATCACCTTCACTGGCTACGGGAACGCTGAGGTCGTCCCGCTGCAGAACCTCAAACCGGTAGAAGAGGGGAAACGTCGTGATGAGGATGGAATGAAGCCCAAATCCAGGTATAAATAAATGGAATGCGAGTGCACTTTTGGTTGTTGTTTTGTTGTTTGTGGTTGTAGTGCTACACTATTGCTGTGCTGTTTCAGTCACAAAGTTACCTTAAATGTTGTAATCACATGCTATTATCTGATATTTGTCATCGCATGGTACTGGTTGTGCTATGCATTATGGATATGACTTCAATGCCCCTTGTTGTTTCTTTCTTTCTAGGAAAGAGCAGATAGCAGAGCAGAGGGAATATAAGAAGAAGAAAGCCCAGAAGAAGGTACAAAGAATGAAGGAATTGGAGCAAGAGAGGGAGGACCAGAAGTCAAAGTGGCAACAGTTCAACAACAAAGCCTACTCAAAGAACAAGAAAGGACAGGTATGACTATTCTTTATAGGGCTTTGTTTATTAGAGAATGGTGCTGGCAGCCTTGTGGTACTTTGTGCAAACACAGTGGAATATGTGTATGAAGATGTATGCCACCTGGTTTGAAACTGTTCAGTCCACAACAGCAAGTTAAAGGAGAAGTCAGTTAGTTGGCCTTCATATCAACCCTCTGTTGCAAGCACCAGCTCTGGACTAAAAAGGAAGTTTTGGGGGTGGGGGTACTGCTGGTCATAAAGTCACTTGGAGTCAGCACTGTGGTGTGGGTGGGTACCTCTTACCGCAGTTGGCTCTTGTCTAAAATCCTAGCTAGCTTTTCTCCACTCGGTGTCGCTTATTCACCAGAACTCTACTTCAGAATACCCCTGCAAGTGAATGTCTCTTTGTTCATGTCTCTTTGATTGTGAAATTGAGTTTGATGTTATGAGTCACTTTGATGGTAGGGAGAGATGCTAGCTACTGCAGAGTCATGCAACAAACTACTTTGTTTGATTATTTTATCATGAATTCATTGCACTATGCCTTGGTCATTCCAAAATGGTGAGTTAGTGATTTAATAACTAGCTAGTTTAGCTGCCTGGTCCTCTGTAAGCAGTGGGTTATAAATAGACCCAACTTGGAGCTACAGCATGTATACAGTTCCAGCTGAAGTTTAAGCTACTGGTTAGATAATATGCAAACATCAAAAGTCTGTTGCATGAGTCAGAGGACTGTTTAAATCGAACACAATGGTGCCAAATCTTCAATGAAATACATGATTTGTTTTCTGTTTTATTTTACAGGTAAAGAGGAGCATATTTGCATCACCAGAAAGTGTTAATGGAAAGGTAGGAGTGGGAACGTGTGGTATTGCAGACAAGCCTATGACCCAGTACCACGACACATCGAAATACAATGTCAGACATTTAATGCCACAATGATCTAACATGTTCTGTAAATAATAATTGTCCCACTGAATACCAGCTGGATCAGTGTTTTCCATTGTGTTTATATTTGATTTAAATTTTTTAAGTAAAAGAGCTTTGAAATGAATCGCTTGCATACCATTTGTTGTTTTATTGGAGTATTTTTCTTTTATATTATGTAGCTGGAACAACAAATTCCAAATGTAAGGAAGTTCCCTTGCAGTGGAACTAGGCCTCCTATTATATAAGAACAGAAATACGGTGTTTAGAATAGTCGTAGAACTTTGTCCCGTTTGCTTTATGTATTTGTATACCACAGAGACCAAATACCAGCTAAGATCTGTATAATTTATACAAGCTTGGACTGTTGGTGTTTGAATTTGAGGTTAGGTTTTGCAAGGCGATCTGGATTTTAAACATTGACCAGTTCTGTTGAATGTTTGGTGATGAAGATTTTAATGTAAATCTCACATGGCTAATATTAAACTTCATTTTTTGTATATTTACTAGTGAAATAAACATGCTCGGTTTTGTTGAGATTTGTTGATACCCGCTTCCACCTTGTTTTTGTCTACATTTCTATTGAAATGTTTTTCTATTGTTGGGCTGTGGCATGTCCTATAGATGGCAGCAAAGCCATGTTCCATCTTGTAGCATTGGTGATAATTCTGTTGCAGTGACCATTATGTCACCACTGTAAAAACAAGCTTATTTTTCCTGTAAAATCAGGGATAAGCTGCTATTCTTCTAGGTAACTGGAGAGGCAGTTGTGATTTGTTAATTCAGGATGCTATATGGTTGGGCAAAGTTTGTATACAGTGTTGTATATTATATGAAAGAGGCATGACAAGTTATATGGAACATTGATAATATTGTCGCTGAATAAAATCTAAATTATTGACATTGAGCATCTATGTCCCCAAGTCAGAACCAACCTGCATTGAAGGTGTAACAGATATCCAATATAACGGTGTTGGCCTCATAATTAGGTTACAACTTGACAGACTACACTCCAATGAGACGAACATCTGGGTGGTAGAAGTTTATTAAGATTCCAGGGACAATTATGAGGAACCATGAAGTGTTAGCAGGGGACCAGCAGCATGTTTCGCAGGAGTCACCTTCGATGGCTGATCAAGCACGAGAGAAAACATTCTGGAGTGTGCTTAGACATACTTCCTTAACACGTCTTTTTCATAGTGCATTTTACAATTTTCCCAAACAGATGTTGAAAAAAGACTTGTTTCTAGGAACTTTGTGCAAGAGTCAATTTAGCCATGTTAAGACACATTTGGTGGTAATGATCTACTTAGGACTTAGTACCAGAAAAATGTAGATAAATGGTCGTATACTGAAATATCGTATTTGGTTTCTTCGAGTAAAGTAGGCTTGCAGTGCAATTCTGTGTCAGATAGTTAATAATTGATGGGCTGTCTCCAAATGATTAGGATTTCAACTTAATATGTTTCAACGACAATACAAAAAGTTACTGCACTAAACATTGGTGGAGTATAAACTAAAATGAATCTTCTTTCTGTAGTATTTATGTTCATGCTACAGACATTTTGAAGACTTGTCAATCCAAAGCACATTACATAAATAAAAAGGTTACATTCAGTACACATGCACCATAGCTTTCAACTATGTTACAATCATGTTTTTGCTGCTGATTATTAATTGATATAGCCATTGTAGCAAATAGAAAACTAGCAACTTCAATTTGGTGTTGGACGGACAGAATTGAGTGCCAAACGCATGTTTTGACAAAACTGTTATTGCTTGAGCCTTGTGCTTAGACAAGAGCAGGATAGCTTATTTCTGCTTAGCATAATTAAACTATTTGCTTATAGTTGGAATGAGGCGTGTGTTAACTTAACAAAATGCCATTGAGTAATACATTTGGCCTGCCCTGTAGCACTGCATCAGCTTCAGTGGTTCTAAGATTTTGTCCAGTAGTATTGGTAGCAAATCATAATGAGAAATAAATTTTAACTGCGTATTTAAAAAAGTTTTTTTTTTTTTTCAATTTTTTCATTCAAGCATGACCAAGACTTAGCTACAGTACAATTAAAATATACCAAAAATAAATACTACACATGATAATCATCATATGTAAAATAAATTAGAATCACATAGGTGGACTGTACCACCTGTTTGGATAAGACTATTTCAGTCATGGAAGAGAGATGCCACTTAACTCTAGGATGGTTGTGGGTCCTAAAGCAGAGGTTCTAGATGTATAATAACTATCTTGGAATGCAGATATAGTAGCCCTTGCCACTGGCTTGTTGACTGACAAGAAGTGCCGTTTGGATATATCTAGGGTTTCCAAAGAGAAAGGGTAATGTTTTTACAAGGCAAATGGAGCTACCTTTATCACCGGTGAGCTTCTAGCTGGTATTGACTTTTTTTTTTTTCCCCGCTGGTTTAGGAGATTAATTTGGACTAAAGGTATGGTTGTTCATCAATGTTGGACATTGTTGTGACTGTAGAACCTCTCGAGGTTCAGAATCGGAATAGAACACAGGTACAGTTGATTCAAGTTGGTTGTGGGAAAAGAGACCTTCGCCTGATTATTTAAGTTGGGGCTGGTTCTTAGTAGAACACCACTTAGACTTGACTTGACTTTAAGGCTGGTTCTTGGGTAAAGGGTAGATGTTTCACTCTTCAGGTGGAGAAGGGGTTTAGGCTGGTTCTTCTTGACGAGATGATCTGTTTAAAATGCAAGGGCAAGTGGAGCTGTAGGCTGGTTCTTTAAAAGGTGAAAGCCATGTAAGACTGCAGCTGAAGTGAAAATATAGGCTGGTGCTTTAAGCAGAGAAGGCCAGTTTTAGACTGCAAGTGGAGTAGCCTTCATCACTGGCCAAGCTCTGCCGACTGCTGTGGTCATCCAGGTCACTACCTCCACTGGTGCTCACACTGTCCATTTCTCCATGGGAGAACTCGGTGCTTTCCACATCCACCTCAATCTCTTCTGTTCAATAGGAAAAGGCCAAAACAAGACAGCAGTGAGTGCAGATATTAAAAAAATGGCCTCAAAACATGTACTGTAAGAGTCACATTAAGGAGACATATTGTAATAGTGCCTTATTGTCTAAATTGCACTACGGGTACAGGTATTTAAAAAAAAAAAAATTGCATCAGTGACAAAAGCCCAGACTGGGAAACTAACCTCTGTCAGATTCTGAGCGGTCCGAGTCCACTCGGGAGCCTAGACTGTCCGTGCGGACCCTCTCCCTTTCCCCGGATGTCTGCAGGTGTGCTAGCTGCCTCTGCAGGTGCCTCTGCTCCCTCTCCAGGGTCTCCAGTTGGTGCTGACTCCTCCGATCCGCCTCTTCAAGTTTCTGAAGAGAGAGAAAATGATGCATGATATTTATTACCTTGTTAAACAAGAAAAAGAAAGGCGGTCTCTGGCTCCAGCTGTTTTGCATGAAAGGACACAACATTTTGAATACTCCTCTCGTGATATCGAGCTCGTTATCACCTTGCTATATTAATTGGATGATTAGATGGTTAAACTAAATGCTTGACATTTAAATTGTAGACTACCTAATTTGCATGCAGTAAGAACATGTTATGTATGGAGTTGCAGGCATCTTGTGTGACATCCCCTGTGCCCACTAATAAATCACTAAACTAATGAGATTGGATCTGAGAGAAGCTGATATCCACGTGACAGTTAAAATGCAGTAAGAGACAGGATGTGAGTGTATGATGGATGAAGATGAGCACTCTGTTGCAGGCTTTTCATACTGTATGTGAGCAGATATAAGGCACAGCCTACTATATGTGGTACCAAGGATCATTATTGGTTTACTCCTCTCAAAACTGTTAAAACTTCACCAATTTGATCACCAATTATGGTCTATCTGCTGTTCAATAGTAGCTATAGATGAACGGCATAGTCTCTACTATAAGCTTCAATAATCACATGGGAATCCATCCACATTTGACCATGCTATAAATACAAACTGATCCATACAAGTGTAGTAGCAAAATAATTCCTGACATTTTTGTACGTCTGCCAATTGTGGAGCAGGATTTACTGGTGGTAAGAAAACAAGGGCATCTGTTGTGGTGTCTACTCAGTTGACCGGGCTTACACAAATTAAGACTAGCAAATAATACTTCCACTTGAGGTGCAAAAAAGCCCACAAATAATCAGTGGAAATAGGCTGACATTGTGTGTTAATCATAAGTTGTATGTAAATCATTTACATTAAAAGGTGTTCTTGAATTTTGTTCAGCTGAAAAGACTAGACCTGTGTATTCCAGAGTGAGATGTACTGGGTTTCAAGTTGCAAATATTCTGCACTTCACTTAAGAAGTAACTCAATTTACAAACTTATTTAATAGCCATCACTTTTAAAGCAATTTATTTTTTTACAGTATATATTTCCTTTGAACCACATACTTTGCTAGTTAGACGAGAAGAAGGTATTACGTTATGAAAGGCAAATAACATCTAGTCAGTAAGACAGTGTCACTGAGATTCAGGGATGTTTCTTGTATACTACCTAGGTTATTCAGAATTAGAACATTTATCAAAATGTGTTTGTTTTTGTATTTGCTAACAACAAATAATGGATTTATCACAATATTTTAACATTTCATATATTGTATCATTTGTAAGTTAAACATTTAAGCAATCAACAACACAATAACACTTCCAACAACCAAAGCTTTGTTCTAAATTATAATAATACATAAATTAATTTAATTTAAACCTGTCGATCATGGCATTTGAGGCAATTTGTTCCTCACTCTTAAAGACCCTTCAGTACGTAGTGCAGAATAATAATATCCCCAAAAGTATGGCAATTCTCAAATTATTGTTCCACCAATTCTCTTTTTAAAAAGGATTATCCAAAAACTCCAAGGCTACTCCATCCAGTCAGCTGGCTACTGATAAGCAAAGAGCAATTATGCAACTTTGTACCACTGATCTGACAGTTCATCTGTGGTTGAGAGGGATAAACCTACATCATTCAAGGCTCATATTAACAACACTTATAAGTTGCCACTAGCCTGCTTAAGCTTCAGCCAAATAATAATATCAAATCAGGATTCCATAGTTCCAGAATTGATTTCAGGGAAGTGGCTCCAAAGGTTAATGATCTCATGTCTGCCACAGTAATTGAGGAAGCCATTGTACAACTTCCTGTGGGTCCTTTCTCCGGCACAAATCTGACTGCACACTTTCTAAAACCTTCAGAGGTTGTCAAAGCAGACCCAGACTCCACTGGAAAATCTACCTAATGTGCTCTACTGGGACCTCTTGCCATTTCAGCTGTGGAAGTAAACAAGGTTGGCAAGTTGGTACTAATATTCATTTTAAGTATATCATACATGAAAATATGTAGCCTAATGACGGCTGTCTGCTCTTTTGTGAACTGAGATAGGGGCAGTGTAGTAAAGTAGTTTGCAGCTCTAGGTGAAACCAGAGACTGGACTGTGAGAATGATACAATACATCATGGCTGAATGCTCTGAAAACAGGGTCATTCTATCGATAATTTATGCAGCACTCTTATTTTTAAAAACTCGTTACTCTGCAGTTACATTACGCAATGTCGATAGAAGTAGAATGGATGAAAAATGTTCCTTCCTTGTTGTATCGTGTTAATGTGTGGTAAATCTACAATGGCCTCCAATGTCAATTCAAATGTATTCAAAACAGTAGCCAGTCAGCTCTCAAAACAAGGGATTGCAATTTCCTTTTGGTTTGAGACTATTTTGATTTGAAACTCAGATTTGTACAAATAACTAAGTGTTCATAATCAGATCTCACACGAGAGTAAGCATAGTGACTGAATACCAAATACACTAATCTAATCCAGTGGAAAGAGTTTGGACCATAGACAGGTTTGAGCTGCTGCATTACTATGCACTATAATAAAAGCCATATGAAAGGTCTTGCCTTAAACGTACGTCACGAAAATGTAACTATATACAGCTACTTTCCCACACTGTTTAAGCTAATAGCATTGCTCCATTAACAAGGGTGCAGGAAAATGGAAGGAAGAGGAGCAAGTTCTCTGCAGCAAGTCTTGTTTATGTCAAGTTGTGTTTATATGCTGGTGCTTGGTCACGAGCACGGAACCTGGAGAGGTTTCCATGCGGACCTTGACCTCATCATGCCCTCTGTACCCACGGTGCGGTGGCTGCTTTAGACTACCCCACCTTGATATGCGCTTTGGCCTTATTGAGCAATCCCAGAGTAGTATGCCGACTGCAGTCTGGTCCCAAGGGTATGAGGGACTTCAACCTCTCCAAACACAAGCGGAGATGTGCTCGTCTGTCGGAGGAGAGAAACAATCAAGAAAATCGGCATTATGCAAGGTGCTTCCCATTGCAAGGTTTGATTGATTGAAGCTCTTGAAATGCTGTACTCCTGTCCCTCTGGTTTGGTCCTGATCAGTTCCTGTCAATGTGATATGAGTTATCCTTTTCGTGATCAGCAATATCATACTATTTGTCCATTCTCCTGGTTAGCTACCAAAGCTGACCCATGCTCCCCCTGTAATTACATATGGATCTGTCGAGCACATGTTTTGATCTACGGATCTAAGGTCTCTAGCTCAGTCGTCGGAAGGAATGGGCATCCCTTTCCCTTCAAATGGAGTAAAATGTAGGTCAGAACGTGATGTCATCTCCTCTCTCTCTGCATTAACCAACATTTTACGATGATAAAAACCCAGTATAGTACAAAATAGGCTTACATCTTCCAGAGCCCATCTCTCTCATCTCTCATCCTCCATACCGTGATTCTCGCACACATTAGTTGCTCTTTGAAGATTAACTATCCGTTTGGGGGTTTTTTTGGAGGAAAGTGTTATGATGTTTGTTTCTTGTTCAAACCAAAGGTCCATCTTAGCACCGCAGCAATACAAGCAAGCTGCTGTTAGATTTGCTGCTAAGAATCTTTCAGGAAGAAGCCCTGTTGTCTGGAAACAGACAGCTCCCATTTGCTGACTGGGGAAATGTCGGAACGTCCTCCAGGAACAGTGCTGTTACACTGGCTACATTACACCTCCCTCTAATTTGCCTTTCAAAATGGACACCTCTATCCCACACAGTATGTGAATTACTGAGGTGTCGATAATAATGCCTCATTTGAAGTATAGTGATAATCAGATGAATTGTAGCCCTTTACAACCCATTATAAAATGATACGGTCAACATATTAAGTATAGTCACAGGATATGCAAAACACATGCAGCCTGGCGAGTGTCTCTGGATTATCTGCTTGAAGCTCCATTTTGAGACAGCTGGCTCTTGAGATAAAGTCCCAGTGAACCACATATTTGCTACACCAGTGTTAAAGCTCTCCGTGTCCAAACTTTAAACTTAAACATGTGCTGCATACACAATAGAGGATGGAAGTGCAAATCTGAAATTATGTGGACTGCTTAAGACAGAATCTCTCAACATGTATTCACCTTGCTCCTTTATTGTGTCTTTCAGTATGTCTCTTTAATATTGTTTTTATTACAAACTGAATGCTCAAATCTAGTTCTCTCTACTCACCTATTCTTTTCCAGTTCATTATGTGCTGATCTGTTGGGAGAAAAAGAACAAGAAGAAAGTAGAGAACTGTTATATTGTAGACTCTGGGACACTGCAATACAATGTGTGTTTTATTTAATCACATTCAGGATTAACATCAGCTATGTTTTCATTTGTTGTTGTTTTATGGGGGGGGGTACACACGTTTCTCGGTATATTTAATCTACCTGTTGTGAATACTGTCCATTTTCTTGTTCTTAAATTTACGTTGTTTCTGATGATGTGCTGTCTGACTTGCAGGGTATGTTGACGCATATCCATGTTCACATTCTGGTGAGGAATAAGAAAGAGATATTAAATACACCATACATGCTAAAAACATGTTGTGAACAAAAAGCTTTGGATAAAAACATGACATTAATTAGGCCAAATTTTTACATTACATCTTGATGTGATGTGATGAATACTTTTTTATACTGCAATCTAAAAGACATCCCTTCCTAGAACATGAACATGAGATCTACCAATAGAGAATGACCAAATTCTCTCTATGGTTGACCTCTATGTGTTGGTTATTTTGTTACACTGTTAGAATAAGTAAATCTGCCTTTCATTACTTATCATTTAATGTAGCCTACATCAGTTAGAGCATAATGGATAAAAATCTCAACAAAGATAACTTAGGCCCTAGTAAAGGTAGGGAGGTAACAGCAAATCAATTTACAGTTGCATCTGCTAGTCAATTCAATTCTATTGTATCCTATTCTATTCTATACTAACATATAATAAAGAAATAAGCCTTCAAGTCCCATAAACCCTCTCGCACTACGACCAAATGGGTCCGACCCAGTAACATGCGACGTGGGACGTGAACTCACGTGTGATTGGATATTGGCAGTGACTCTACAGCTGGGAACATGGATCTAATCCAATCAAAACGTTGGAATTTGTTCCATGTGGAAACCATGTGAACAACAGATACAAGGAAGCGCAGACCGCCTCTGAACATGATAGCTGAGCTTTGAATTGAAGATTTTGATTGAAAAAAAATATATAAACCTTACTTGCCATTTGCCTATGCAGAAGGTTTATGAATGCGATATTCTCTTCCACGCATACACGTGCGAATGGCATAGATTTCCCCGTCTTTAAACGAGCTATCATAAACTATAATAAGACATTAGAAACCAAAGAGAAAGTTTGAGTCTCAAATGAACCTAAAATTAGACATACATTAACCCACACAATCTGCAAATACAAAGGCCTAAGTCATGTGATGTTTAGGCCATGGCAAGCTTATGAAATTAACTCTCACATAGACTGTATGAGACCAATGTAAATGACCGCAGCTTTATTCCACTGTATTGTTAGAGAAAAATATTTATTTTCAATTTCATGTCCGAATAAGATTAAATTGCAGCCTGCATCCCCACATTAAATTTAGGCAATCTTCTGACTTTGTTTCAAATGACCATGTTTTATAAAAAGGCTTGTGAGATGTGGGTCGAATACTGTTTTCCAACAACCGATGCAAAAGCAGGTGAAATGTTGGTTCCTATCAGAGCAATTCATCTATCCTTTGCGCGTCTTTTGTCGCCTTCGCTTCTATTGTTGTCTGCTCGGCGCATTACGTGTTAATATCCCGAATAGCCAATGTTTACTTACTTCCGTTGTTCTTTTCGACATTTTCAATGTAATTTGCTGCATCCAGCAACACTTGCACATTTTTCATAAAAGTGCCGATTTGGTCCATTGCGGAACATTTAGAGTACAGAACGTCGTTGAAAGCATACTCAGACATATGTCTAAAATCCTGTTGGTCCATGGACGCATCAGACTCCGAAAGGACCTCCTCGGATTTCAGCTCGCTGTGCTGTCGCATGTATTTGACCATTTTCCTAAGATTGTAGGTCTATGACAAAATAAACGAAACTGAAATTGTTCTCCTTGTCCTGACTGTGCACTGAGCCGATGACTAAAATGAACTAGGCTGGATGGAATTGCAGTCCTTAGCTCCAGCCACTTGCCCTACTTGGTGGATAATCCCTCCCACTAACGCATGCACATTGCTTTCATTGTCAACTGTGGCATAATAAATCCTCATTATCAATATAGTAGGAGAGTAGCAAATATATCACACAATCATATGCAAATATGATACTCACTGATGTAGGCTACTGTAAAAACTTTATGCTTGAACTTAATTTGCATTCACTGCTAATTCACATAGCATGATTTGCAACAATGTTGCAATATTTAAACAAAAATGATTGATAATATTCGGTCAACACAGTGAGACTTATTTCATATCTACGTAGAGTTAGGAAGAAATATGCGGGCTGAGTGAAAACTAGCTCACTCAGCTCACCAGATGGTCTTAGACAATATTAGGCAATGAGTCAATACTGTAACCTGCATCAAGGACAACCTCCAGAGGTGGCCTGAGCTTTAAGTATGCAATAATTGAGCTCCTTGTTTTGCTACTACAGTAGTACTACAAAAGTACTACTATGATAGTACTACTAATACTATTAGTTATTACTCCCAAACCATTATCTTCGATCTTTCATTTGAGCCTGCCTACATACAAACACAGGTTTTTGGGAGGTTCAAAGTGAGCCTCCCACAATCCCTCATCTATTCTTCCTTGTTTTCACCCATTTTACCTGGTTACTTGTCTGCCTGAGATCAGTTCATAAGAAATACCACAGCCATAAATCCTAACTAGGATTCAAAAGCCTACTGAATGTGCATTTGGCCCATCTCCACAGAGCTGTACTGTGACCACGATGGCTTAAAATGGGCCTTAAATGCGTGTAATGCAATAAGGATTTCTCCCGTACACATAAATGCAGTGCATTCAAAAGACCTGAGAGGCAATTTGAGATTATTAGTCTACAATAATTCCATTGTTTTCCTCACTGCTGCCTTTCTTGAAGTCTCTGGTTGTCACTTAAGCAGCCCCGTGGTGTGTAGTTCCAGTTCTAGAACAATCCAAATCCACATAGAGATACCAAGGAAATCTAAGCCAGCGAAGTCAACAAAATGACTTTTCACCAACACAGAATGAGCTGGCCTGTCTTTAAGAGCTGCGAAATCCTTTGGGGGCACATCAAACCCAGCGGACAACAGCGTGTATATGATACCATGAAGTAACCATAAATAAAGTAATCTAAAACTAACCTTTTGAGTTAGCAGCACCATAGAAAAACTAACCTTGAAATTGAATTCAATTCCATTTGGATGGTCCATTACTATTGTGCCTTTGACTGATTAAGAAGTCATTTTTCCCCTGACAGAGGGAGGGAGGAGGACAGAGGGCAGAGGGCCTGCCTTTAAGGGGGCAGCCATGCGTGTGAGGCTGCGTTGTGCCTCTGAGACAATGGGTGCAGATGGCCGGCCCGCTGCAGATGTGGCCAGGCCTGTAACGGACGCCTGTGAGGGAGAACACCCTCCCATGGAGTCTATTTCAGCTGTCTGGCAAGGCCTGACACGGTACAGACGGTCCCGGTCTGGACACACACACACACACACACACACACACACACACAACAAAACATTGTGTTGATGTTATGTTAACAACTTGCATGGACACATGTGATGGTACTTTATGAAATGACAACATTACTGTACCATGCAAACAGCAGCTTCTTCTAAAGTGTGCCATGTGGTGACACACACGAGAGAGACATGTAGACAGAGACAGACAGAGAGACAGACAGACAGGCAGACAGACAGGCAGAAAGACAAATATAGACAGATGTCTACAAGGGTTCAGGACAGACACCATTTTACCAGGAGAAGGCCTGCCTCAGCTGTAAGGCCTCAGCTGTGAGGCTTGTGTTCGGACTGTGTATGCAGCATGCTGATAGCAACAGTGTGGAGAGCTGACCCAGTGTAGGATGGTGTAGAATGTGACCCCAACTGGAGTAATCTGAAAAGCCTCAGGATTACACCAGTGGCTCGGCTGTCACAGAGTAGGTAAAGTCACACGGTGTGTGTGTGTGTGTGTGTGTGTAGATGTGTATGTGTGTGTGACCCGCGTGCCAACTATCCCACACTGGTCTCACTCAGCAGGGAGTGTAGGCATGATGTGTGTTGTTATGTAGAAAGATGAGAATTGTTTTAGAGGAAAAACAAATAGATTAGAGATTATGGATTAATGTATTGCAGAACTACCTTACATGAAATTAATATGTATGTACGCATGTATGTACGTACGTACGTATCTATCTATCTATCTATCTATTTATCTATCTATCTATCTATCTATCTATCTATCTATCTATCTATCTATCTATCTATCTATCTATCTATCTATCTATCTATCTATCTATCTATCTATCTATCTATCTATCTATCTCTCTCTCTCTCTATCTATCATCTATCTATCTATCTATCTATCTATCTATCTATCTATCTGCCCCTGTCTCTATTGCAAACACACACATAAACAGCCTATCTCTCTCTCTCTCTCTCTGGCAGTGTGGTTATAACAGTGGAAACTCTACCCCCAGAAACCAGTCCAACACTGTTTATTGACCACAAACTCCAGGCAAACTTTTGGGTCAAATCAATCATTTATGGAG
>OMKK01032650.1:0-16794 GCA_900302305.1 Polymixia japonica | reverse complement strand
TGCTGCCGCAGTGCCTTTCAGCAAGGTGTTAGACTGCTACTTGCTCTCTCATCATCAGTTGCTCTGGATCAGAGAATCAGATCAATGTGTGAAATATAAATGCAAAGTAGAGCTGCAACGATTAGTCTATTGTCATAGTTTCATAGTCTTCTTTAGAAATATAGCTATTTGCCCACCTCATGTCTGCTAAAACAGATGAGTGGGTCTTGATGTAAAGTATCCTGGCACTGGAAGCTATAATATCTAATATGCTAAAATATAGTTTCATAATATAATATTAAAAATGTTCAAATTAGAACTGACAATTGCATACTTTTTCTAAGACATTTAGATTAATTGATTAATCAATACAATTTATAACATTAATCTCTAAACAAAATAATCAGTTTCTTTTTTAATGTTTTTAGGAAGCTTGCCTGTATTCCAGCGTGACTGCAGAGGTAAAAGTCAAACTCGTAGGGGTGGGTGATGTCAGTGTCCACAGTGGTGCCAGCGGGAATATTTCCACTACGTCCAACCTGACCCAGAAACAGAATGTGAGCAACGGAGACAAGACGATGATACAAGCTAAATGACCTATACGGGGCAGAGCTGTAACCCATTTGCACAACCCGTATCTCAACTGTCCCAACCTAGTATATGGCTGAGCCTAGTATATGGTCAATGTGCGAAATTGTGGCCAAAAGCCTTCTCGCTAGAGGGCTTTTAATTTGAAACGGATGCATTGGCCAATGGGGAAACTCCAACACTCGGCTGACCAATGGTGTAACTTCATCACTCAGTCAGTGAGTCAGTTAGTGACTCAGTGACGGACAGACATTTGTGTTTATATATATATACATATATGTATAATATTTATATATTTATATTTATTTTAGCTGCTTACCCGCTCATTGCGATCTGCGCAGAAGAGACGTGTGTGGTGGCGCTTCTGCACTACAATGTAGGTTATCCCTGGCTGGTACTCCTTCTCCAGACTGATACAGGCCTCTCGGATAGCCAGCAGCTCATAGTACAGCACCTGGACAAAACGACACAGCTCTTCAGAATCACTTTATTCCCAAAACGTAAGACATTTACTAGAATACGTCTTGCTGACGTTGCCGCTGAGACATACTGACACGTTACAGAGGTCGCAGCACATGCCGTCACGCGGCGCAAGGATAGCCTCGCGTACAAATCTGTGTACATTCAACAGTCTCATGAACCATGACCGAAAGATGGCGACAGTATGATTGACGCATTTGATTTGATTCATCCCAAAGTCCATTATTCATTCATCTATACAAAAGGCAAAAGTATGTCACAGTTGAGACAGATTGATGGGATGCACAATCTCCTCTGAGGTTCTTTGTCCTGTTGGACCACATTATTAGCTTAAGGCATTTACAAGCTGTTTTCACAGCTGAATACTGTGACTCCGTTGGTTGCCAGTGAACCACATACCCTGGAGCAGGTCTCAAGCTTCCACGACAAAAAGGGGACAGGAAAGACAATTTTATCTACCTGTCTGAACTGGCCCTCGGAGACGCCATCCCTGTAGAAGATGATTCTGGTGGGCTTGTAGCGGGTCGACTTGTAGAACTGGATCAAGAGCTCCCGCACCATGGAGGCCAGGTCCTGGATGACCTCCTGTCTGGGCCTCTGGACCCGCACCGTAGCACAGTACCTGCTGGGGTGAGCATCCATACTGCCCACCACCTGACAGAGGGAGAGAGAGGTGGTCAGAAACACAATGGTTCAACCAGAGCTGTGCAAAAATAACAAAACTTCCACTTAAATTGACAATTTAATACTTTTCTATTCTCTAACCAAGTCGTCAAACTGCAAGCACTGAAGTTGACCCCAGTGGACTCAGTTCCTCAAAAGTGGCTTTCCTCAAAAATCGGCCACAGCTGAGGTTGCGGACGAAATCAATCAACCAATCACGTCGTAGCATTGCTATATGTGACGCCCTATGCACAGCAACTCCCTTAAAATCAGCCAATGGACAGCATCACACTGATGTGGTTGCTAGTTGTCTGACTGAAATGCTAAATATATACACAGACAAAGATGTCCTGGGTAAAAAAAAGGAAGTCTCACCGCTGCAATAGATGGCTTTTTACCATCTCCGGCCGGGGGGTGGGTGACATCAGCCCCAAGGAAAATGACAGGCTGCTGGAACACAGAGGGACTAGAGAGAGAACACAAAACATAAACATTAAACCATGAAAGAAGTCAAGAATCATTAAACCAGTCATGAAAGAATGTTGAGCGGGGGCTGTTATAGTGCTATATTTTGAAGCTAGAATCACACAAACATGAACTAATCGGTTAGTTGTTGTTGTTTTTTTTGTTTGTTTGTTTTTTTAATGCTAACAGACAAAAAAGTCTGGTACCGATGCCAGTTAGTGCGTTAGCTAACCCCTGTGTCTGTACAGTGTGACTTTACCGTTGGTGAGGCACCAGGATGTTGTTGATGCCCCCCAACTTGACGTTGATCTTGAGGCAGAGGTTGGACAGGGTCTGGGGGGAGGTCTTCACCACGTTCTTCACCTGGACACACTGGGTGGCCATGCCCAGCAGGGTGTCTCCTACACGCTTCACCTCCGCTGTGGACCAAACGGATAACACAGTTCATCTTCACGTTATTACTCTCTACTGGTTTACGCCTCTACTGCATTTTTCATTGATATGCTGTATAGAAATAAGACAGACAAGCGCCACATTCGAATAATCCAATTGTAGGTCGTAATAAGCAAAAAGAGATAATATTCAGTATATACGTGGATTCATGGCGCAGTAAAGCACTTTGGATCAAGGTTTCCACCATATGGTTACTATTAGCATTTAGCCGTATGCTTTTAGTTATGTATTCATAATTCACAGGTACAGAAGAGAACATTTTTGTGTGTCTGTAAGAGTTATCAGTGTGCAAGCACAAAATGCTTAATTTCAATATTAACATAAAAAATTAAACTAAAAATGTTTTATTCTTTCAGTATATATGTTTAGTTTTACTGTTCTTGATGAATATATTTTGGTGTTATGCATTAGCACCTATTAAAATTGTCTGAGTTCCCTGAAAAGTGCTGGTATAAATTAGATGCATCATCATCATCTTCGTCATCATGTACCGTAGACGGGGGTCTTGCCGGGCAGGATGACAATGATGAGCTGCAGTCCAGAGTAGGTGTTCTTCAGGTGTCTGAACATGGGCTCCACGCTGTCGGCTCCCTGGGCGTATTTACAGAAGCAGGGCTGACCCTGGATGGGCATCCCGGCATCCTTGGAGATCTTCCGCAGCTGGTCGGTGAAACCCCTGGTGGGGAAAGGTTGGGTCACAGGCAGGAGCGGAGAGGATGTGAATCAAATAGAAAAAATGAAGACAAACCCAAGCATGAGGAAGTGTTACAGCTTACGTGAAATTAGAGCGATCTGTGAAAATGAGGTACGAGGAGGATAACATCTGATGATTTGTTTTGGTTCGTCTGATCTAGATATGTTTGTTTTAAAAAAAAGGTGAGATGTGTTTTCACGAGCCCCTGAGGCTTTGTTTAATTCTATTTTTTTAATCTCTCTTGTACTAATGCGTACTACGTCTCTCTCTTAGCGTTTTACCGGGTTCGCTACAAAACGCTTCTCGGCGAACTCACTTGAGGATCTCCTCGCGGCACTGCCTCTGCGTTGCGAAGCAGGCGATGGCCCACATCTTGATCTCCACCCCGGTGTGGAACTGCTTCCCTCTCATGTCCCACACCCCGTGGCTCGGCGTGGCCACCGTCCGGTTCTGCAACGACAGCGCAGGGTTCATCTGCTGGGGCTGGCGGTCGCACAGACACAAACATACATGGACACATAGACACTGATTGGGTTCAAAACGTAGAGGCAGAGGGCTCTTGTGACCACGGGCTACTGGTCAGTGTAAATGGTTGACTGGTAGCGTTGCTAGACGGCAGATCAAACGTTAATTCATCATAGTTTTACTCCTTGCCAGGTTCGGATGGGTTTGAGCACACGTTTTATGGATCAAAACAAAAATCAACGCTATCATTTTTGTTGAAACATTGCTTGAATCAGAGCATCTTTTAAAATACAAAAATGACACTATGTCCACTCTCAAAACAGCATGCACGTATACGGTTAATGACATCACATAAAAAAAAAGAGTGAAAGTGTGAGAGCGATAAGGAGAGGAGGTTTGAGCACAAATCGGACAAAGGTCAGTCAGCGGCAATTGTCTTGTAGAGTGGAAGCAAAGCAAAAGTGAGTGAAAACGAACACAGAGGAGACAAGTTATGAGTTTCCCCCAGAAAATGACTGCCCACATGGGAGGCCTCAACCTCTGGCCTAGTGGCAGAGTACCAGGAATCACTAAATATTTCACTGAGATAGTGTATTAATTAATAAAGCATTGACTCTATCAGAGTCACCCAGCCAGTACACATTTACATTTATTTAATCAAAACTAGGGATGCACCAATACTGGTATCAGATATCAGGCCGATACCAGGCTAAGACGGGGTATCGTATCGATGAGGTTCCTCAATACTAAAATCCAATACCAATGTCCACGTGTAAAATGTCAGAAACAGCAAAAAAGTGGTATCGGTGCATCCTTAATCAAAACAAAACAATTTCATAATCACAATGGCCTTGGACACACTGGGGGAAACCCAGAATTCACAACCACAAACACACACACACTGAGGGACAAACACACACAGACACAGACACAGACACACGTATGGAGTATGATTTAAAGGGAAGGTACCATAAAGTGTTCAGAGCTCACCCTGCCGCCATATTGCAGCATGGGGGCCGGCAGGACGCGACCTGTGACCTGAGCCATCTCATCACGCACGCGGAACTGGAACTCTTGAACGAACGGGTCGGCCTCGTAGTTCGCACTCCGCACCTGGGTGGAGAAAATATAATTATACTCATATTTATTTGTAAAGATTTTTTTTTTTTTTTATAAACAAAGCTAAGTGCTTATATAAATAGAAAAAAGAAAAATGAGTTGTGTGTGTATCTGATGCGTGAAACCTTGCGTATCCAAATGCTGTTTTTTTCATGCAGTTCACTGGGAACAGGAATGCATTACTTACCAGCCTGCTGATCTCCTCCTGTCTGTCGGGGGCAGAGCGAGCGGTGGCTTTGATCATAGTGGATGTCTGGTTATCCGTTAGCTTCTTAATACAACGCTGTCCAGCAACAATATTGCACACCTGAATGGAAATCACAGGAAACAAGGTTTAATCCAGGCTTTTGGAAACACCAGTACAATAACGTTCAATAGGGAACTCTGGGATTTTACAGAATTGCACTGATCGTGCTTTGATGCTGTTGGCTTGAAGACAAACAACCATATGGCTGGTAGAATTTGTTTTGGCTAGCCAAGTCAGTGTGGAGCTGGTGCGAATTCAGAGTGTGAATATTACACATATCCTGAAAGCATACACCATGACAGTCTGTAAACAACAATGAATTTTGCAGACTTGTGAAAATAAAATTCAGAAACATCACTTATGTGAACATCGACTACTATGGTTCTTCCTCTGAGCGCCGCCATTCTTCTGGCAGACACTGCTGATCCTTACCTCCAGGGGCAGGTAGGTGTGCTTCTGTTCCTGGCCCACCTGCAGACAGGGGAGGTGGGGATACTTGAGCTGGAGGTTGTACTTCTCTCTGAAGTACTGGGCCACTGTGCGTTCAACTGTCTGACCATTCTCTAGTTGCAAAGGAAATCTGGAAATATAACGACACAGGAGACGTTGAACTTATTGTTAAGCAAAGCTGCTCCTCCTAATTAGAGCAAATGACAGCTTCAAGCGAGGGTTAATGGCTACTGATGGAGGTGTAGAAACGTACGTCTGGTGGCTGGCCGGGCGTCGGGTCACGTTACACACACGGTACTTCCTACGCATGGTTCCACAGTGCGTCACTTCCACTTTAAGACCTGCACAGTACATGGGCATCGGTGTGAGCACAGTACAGGGCATTGACAAAATGTAAAAACTACATTTAGATCCGCAGCTGCAAAGTAGCAAAGCAGGCCAAGACAAACATATAGAGGCTGTTGTCGTTCCTCTCCCAGGAGAACATGACGCATACCTTTGATCTCTTTGGTGAACTTGACCCTGTGGGAGTCGGTGAGGGGGCGGGGCTGCTCATCGATGTTGTGGATGTCCAGGACCTCGCACATGAACTGGATGACTGGCTGGGCCTTGTAAAAAGCTGTGGCGGACACTGAGGAGGCAGAGGACAAAGTCAACAACGATCTAATGACAGAGGAAGACGAACGTGAAATACGAAATGAGCTCTGGGCCAAAAGTTGAATGGAAGTGATTTCACGGGCAGGCTGTATTTAGGGCCAATATGCAACATGTTTCACTCGAACTTCAGTCTGAACCTTGTAACCAGTCTCGCACACCGAGGAAATAAATGCGTCAGTCATGATTGTTTCAATGATGAAACACACTAACTGGGTTAAACACCCAATTAAAACAACCTCAATGTGTCATTTCTTAAGTCTGGGAGGTTGGAGAAACCATTTTCAGTTGGGCCAAAAGATGTCCCCAGGAGAATAAAGAGCCGTTTAATTTCACATTTGTTCGATTTATGAGCTACAACAGTACGACTTGTTGTGGGATTGTGATTCTACGTTCCACTTCCACCCGTGCCACATCTCCCGTCTTCCGCAGGCTAGCATCTTTCTTAGAATGGGGTTCAGTTTATTGTGGTTCAAATTCACACCTATATTGGCGTCCTTGGCGGGTCCAAGTTGAATTGCCCTTTCAGGTACACCAACTTACCATCGATGTTGAGCATCATCTTCCACATGGCTGGCCGTACTGACTGGTGAAAGCCGAACCAGACCTCCCTGCCTCCACCCAGCGGGTGGTCATATCCCTCTGGGGAGGAGAAGAAGGAGCGTCCGACTGGGGTGTACCTGGGAGGGGAGAGATAGATGACAAAAAAAAAAAAGCATTAAGAGTTTGAAACACTGCATAATAAAGTAAGGAATCTATACGTTAGGATTCAGGTATACTTTTTCGGTTTATTCTTGGGTCATATTTCACGGCAACAGACTCGGCAGGACGTATTCAACAGATCCTCGAGGGCGTTAACTTACTTCATGGAGGGCAGGTGGCGGAGGACGACGTCCACGGCGTGAACGGGGTTGGTGCTGAGGGGCTTCTCCAGGTCCAGGGGCTCAGGTATTCCGCGGCCGGTCAGGACCTCGTGCAGCATGTGCCAGCTGACCAACGACACGAACCTGATGGAGACTTTAAAGGGTCGGTCTTTACCCCCCTCGCCTGGCAGGGTGACATCCAGGTCCACCTGGGGAGGAAGAGTGAGGTTTAACTTAACTCCGTTGAGGGATTTGCATCAGTGATGCAAAGCATAGGCCTCAAACAGCTGTAACCTATAACACGTTTTTAGTTTAATTTTTGCCAACCGCAAGGATTTTTACCTGTCAAAGCAACATTTTTTAGGTCAGACTTGAGGTTGTGAAATGGAAACTGCAGAGAGCTAGGCATTTTGAAAGTTACAAAGAGAAAAGTAGCCAAATACCCGCTTCAGCCCCTCCCCTCATCTCCCGGTGTACCAAAGAGATTTGAAAACACAAAAACATCACAATCACAACGTTTGTATTTGGAGTCTTACCCCACTGGTGGCGACAGGCAGTGGGTTAGCAGTGTACAGGCTCCTCTTTCCATCATAAACTGGCCTGCGGTCCCCAAAGATGGTCACCTTGAAGTGCTGCACCATGGAGTCCACCACCTCCCTGGTAAAAAACAACAGAAGAAAATCCGTCACACCATCGCCATCAAGGCATTACCTACGTCCACACAACAGCACACGTTCTCGCTTAAAATAAGAGTTGGATAAGACTAAAACACTTGACTTGTTGCTAGTTTGTGTGCAGCTAGCTGTCGGCTGATGTCGCACAAAGTCCTACTTAGACAGTCCTTCCAAATCCTACTGAAAAAATGTTTAATCATAAAAATATCTTCTCAATCTTGGTGTGGACATGATCTGTATTAGTAAAACCAGCCCTAGGCCTAACCAGCTTCAGTCTGTCAAGCAGCAGCTGCGGTACCTGTTGACACGGCGTGGACACTTCTCAGGCTTG
This sequence comes from Polymixia japonica, assembly GCA_900302305.1. Lineage (NCBI taxonomy): Eukaryota > Metazoa > Chordata > Actinopteri > Polymixiiformes > Polymixiidae > Polymixia > Polymixia japonica. The sequence goes on along the minus strand of OMKK01032650.1, from coordinate 8,669 downwards.
ATGTCCACTTCATAGAGGTAGACGTCGATCTTGGGGATGTCCACCTGGAAGCAGTTGGCCAGCAGCTTGATGGGCTTCCCCATGGTGCCATAGCCAGGCCGCCGTGGCAACGAGAACAGGGCTTGGGCCCCAACGGCTCCTACAATAACACACAATGACAAACAAACAAATTAATAAAAAAGACCTCCACAGCACTTTGGAACTTTGTTAGGAAAATGCAACACAATCATTGTTGTAATAATAACAACATCAATTAGTAGTGGTATTAGGCTTGTATGTTACAGCATCTGTCTCCATCATCCAAATCTAGAGCCTAAATATAAGTACACATCAAATGGGCTTTCAATGTCAGTCATTATCAGACTGAGGATATGGAGGTGGGTGGTAAAAGGAAAAGCAGATCCTGTTTTAATAAGCCTTAACTGAACGATTAACTGAAATTTCTGTGTTTAAATAACTAATTGATCGACATTGGTTCGATTATTTGAATTATCTTAATTTGGTGGAACGCAACGCACAGGTACTTCCTGCAGGCACGGAAGTGACACAACAGTTCAGAAAACACACGGAACACAGAAGAATACTATTGAACGACACTCGTTCCTGCCACAGCAGTCTCAAGTGAACCAAACAGTTCTGGGGACTTTTTTTGAGAGGAACTACCCCTTCCCCGAGAACTAAAAACCTTCAAAGGGCTTTTTTCGCACCGCCAGGAACACTGAAGTGACATAAGCCGGCGGTTAGTTATCAACGTCATTTCTGTCTGTCCATTTGTCCGTGTTTTGTTCTATTTTTAAAGGAACAAAAAACGTTAGGAGCTGTTGTGTACACGGCTAACGTTCTAGACAGCTTTTTAAAAATGACAGTTGCCATTGCTGCATTGGCTCATGTGTTCGACCAATCAACGTATACTTCACGTCTGGACCAATCACGTCTGGACCATTATGTCACTCAAGGTTCTTCTTGTGGTGGGAGAGTACCAACCCTGAAATAGGAACTAGAAAAGTCCCTCAAAACAGAGTTCTAAGAACTATGATCGTTCCCAGTTCCTGCAGTGCAGACACAATAAAAAGGGGGTACTTCCTGCAACAGTTCTTAGAAAAGTTTCTCTGGTCCGAAAGCACCTACTGTCACCACAAGAAGAGAATCTCTCAACCGAAACTGTCACACAGCTCCTCTTCCTGCAAGAGAATATGCTCTTGAAATAATTAGGTGTTAAACTACTGAGTATTTTATGTTGAGAGGTGGCACAAAGGATTATTTTCAGATTGTTGAGTTTAAAATTTCAAATAAATTGATTCAAAAACAATTTCAATTGTCATTATTTCATGGTACATTCATAGTTTATAAAATAAATAAATAAATCAAATAAAAATCAAAGATTATTTTCCAAAACCAGACTGAAATCGAACCGCACTCAAAAAGCACTAATCGCTCAGCACTCTAAGAAACAGGTCTAGGCCGCAGCACAACAGCTCGACTAGACATTTCAAACAAGCCAGGAGTTTTGACAGGAAGACAAGAGACGGGCAACACAGGAAGGAAGTAGTTGATAAGAAGTGCAGGGCAGAAAGGAAGAGAACATGGGGTGACGACAGTCAAGGCTGTTAAAAGTTTGATCCGCGTTACATTCTCAAAGGGTGACGAAACTGGAAGAAAGGAGCTTACGCCACTTTTCCACATCAATCTGCCAACGTGCCAGTAATATAAAGAGTTGAAGAGGCTGGTGACATTTGGCATCTAGAACAGTTTTGTCAGCCTGTTTCAAGACAATAGGGAGGCGGTATGTGTCACACCACACCAATTTGCCACCAATTTTCATAAATGCCTCAGCTGGAGACTGCCCAGCCAAACAATGACATCACACAAGCACACACTGCCCACTGTTATGAGTCAGAAGAGCCGTACGCTTACTACCCACGACGGCAACAGCGACACGCAAAGCACAATGACGTACAGTACACACAGGCAAACAAACACACAAAGTTCAAATGCTAAAAATAGTTAGAAGTCTATATGTTGTAATAGGAAAAATTTAATCACGGGCAGATTATGTGTAACAAGAAGACGTCTTGAAGAATGAATGACACCTTGGAATGAGGCAGATAGAGAGGATGTGGGTGGAAAACTATGAAGCTGTCTTGGCTCTCAGCAGTAAGATCAAGGGTCAAGGATTGGACCTTCTGTAACGTCTGTAACCTTCTGTATTGTTTGGTAAGATTGTACTTTCTGTTGATGCTTCCCCCCTCGTCTCTTGTTCCCATGTGTCGTTGCCATGCCAACGCACCCATGTGGTTAGTGTTTCTCCATGGCAACTAAAGGCATGCTGACAAGGAGCAGGAAAAAAAGAGGTGCACCCACATTTGTCTAGCATATCTGTGAGACCTGAGGAAAAGTTAGCCTATTTGAAAAATTTCACACAAAAATGAAAAGCTAAAAATTAACAACAAAACAAACTAAAGGAATCTGAGATCATTTTTCTTCAGGAGTCTAATGTGTGGTTAGCACATGTGTGCTAATGTGCTCAGATAGATACCTGAAACAAATACGCAAATAAAACTGATGGCAACTTAAAGAAACAACTGAGCGCAACAGAATGGGCAGCCATGGAGGAGTTGATGACCACCTCGTCTGCTGCCTCGTCCTACAATTACAGCGGACAACTAGACGTAGCTCAACACAGATATGACATTCTACCCACACACTAAACCCCACATGAAATGAAATGCTAATCTGGTGACTGAAAAGTGTAAGGCTAGACTGTTAAACTGCTAGATTAGTGTAGTAGGATGATTTAGAGGGAACACTCACAAAAATGGTACTCCTAACACTATTATCATCATCACCATCATCATCATCATCATGCAACACCAATAATATACAAGCTGTTATGCTTCATAAAGTACCTTTATTGCCCTTGGGCACACGTAAAATTACTTACTCTCTGTCATGCTAAATTGATTGGTAATTAACAGAGGACAACATTACTCTATGTAATGCAGCAGCTGGTGTGTAACGCATCCTTTCAAACGAACACACACACACACACAGCGATGCGTGAAACAGCTAGGCAGGTCAGCCAGCCTCTCGCGGGTTTCAGGCACACCTGACGGTATCACCACCTGCCTCTGACAGCCGCCAAACAGTGACGTTGGCAAAACGGGTGGGACTGGTTTCGAGAACGAGAACGAGAACGAGAACGAACACACACACACACACACACACACACACAAACCACCAACGAAACAGACCCCCAGACATTTGCTTACGGGGGCTCGGGGGAGGACAGGATTAGTAATATGTAGAGCTGCTTTGGTTCCAATAGCCTCTGTAATTGTAAATGACTTGTAATTGTTGCGCTCTTGCTGTGGGACCATTAATTAATTAACATGGGACCATTAATGTTACATCTAACCAACTTACGTTCCCACAGGAGCTAAATAGTGCGGCTCAAAACGATCTGACACAACTGTAAAACTGTCCGATCACGAAAGCAGTCAACTTACACCTACTACAGCTACTACAGTTACAACTACACGTACACCTAAACGTGTAGCGGCTAGACTGTCGCCAGAGGCTCCGTTTAAAGAACGGCCATCAGTTCTGAAGATCCCACCTGAAGTTCCGATTTCCATTCATGAGGTCTCTGTCCGGATACCCCGGCTCCCAATGATCAAAACGATCCGTGCAGGTTCAACTGCGAGTCGGCCGCCGTCCAGTCCCACCGCCGCCGGTGTCTCGGTCCCCTACACCCCGGACCCCGGGTCGCTGATGTGGAACCGGGCCGCTTGAAGAGGGGGGGGGTCCACTTAGCCGGAGGTCCTCCCTTCCCTCGCCTCACCGCAACTGACAGCTGAAAGTTGAGCGAAAATATGTCCTTTTCCCGTTTGTTAAATATCCACTCGACGAGGCTGAAACCACAAAAGCACGTTATGGTTTTTCAACGTTGGAGACGTTTGTGACAGCTGAAGCGAAGAGTGGGACCATTTTTTTTGCTAGCGTTAGCGTTAGCATTAGCCTTAGCATTAGCATTAGCTTTAGACGAGACCTAGCCACTCGGCTAGTCATTAAACACAGTATCGACGTGAATGTTTACCTGTTGGACAACTGGGTTCGTCGCGCCGACCGGCTAACTTGACAACCACGCGTTACACTCTTTTAAACGACTACGGGGGTTTCGCTGCCCGGTGTCCTCTCTCTCTCTCTCTCGCTGTCTCTCCCCCTCTCTCTGTCTCGGTGAGAAACCGGGTCTAGATTCTTCACTTTACGCCGCCCTCTCTCTCTCTCTCTCCCTCCTCCGCCGAGGGAACTCCGTCAGGAAATACCAACTAAAGGAAACAACGTCACTTCCTACATTTTCCTCAATTAACTACGTCACTTAAAAGAAAATCACGTCTTTGTGATTATGCCCTTGCAGGTTTCTATTATGTTGATCCGTCCCGATATTGTAAAAAAAAAAAGTCGTATTAGTCCAAAACATGTGAAAATGTGCAGAACCAGATGGGTTTTTTTTAACCGAGAAGTACACACTCCGGTCTACAGATGTCTCTAGTTGTATTCAATTCAACCACTGCTACATACATAATCTAAAGAAGAAATTAGGCAGGAAACTGGATTTAGGAGTTTGAGAACTTACTCTGTTTAGGAGACACAGCAACAGAAAGGTGCGACAGTTTGTTATTACGGTCCATAAATTTGCATCTCACAATTACTACAAGGTGAATTGTTTTTGCGTGTGTGGAGGAACGTTTCATCTTGTATTTCATCATGTATTTACTACTGTTGAACAATTCTTAACTGTAGACCCATGAACTACAGTCTAAGTCAATCTGTACCATTTCTTGTGTCAAACAGAATGGATAAAGTGATCAACTGTTTTAGTAAGAAGCCAGATGCTGTGGCCAGGTTGGTATGCTTCCCTTGGGCAGGTGGAGGGTCCATACACTATGCACGATGGGGTAAAGTCCTTAACAGCTCCATTGAAGGTAAATAGGATATACCATGTGTGGCGCTGTTGCACTTTGTACTGCTTATCTGCCCCGTTTAAGTTGACTGTTCTTACGATGTGTTGTAATTTTTCATTTGAACTGAAATGAGTTCCATCTGGTTTTGTGACAAAAGAACTTGAGCTATAGCTCACCAAATGAATATAGTTTTGAAATCCTAAATCATTGTAACACCCTTTTCCCATTTCCAGTGTACTCTGTTACACTCCCAGGCAGGGAAAGTCGAGCCAAAGAGCCATTCTTTGAGAATATGCAGCAGATCGTAAATGAGGTCATTGGTGTGTTGCTACCACTACTGAGGGAGAAGCCATTCGCCCTCTTTGGCCACAGGTATGATGGGAGTAGGACTACATAAGTAATACAGAGTCGGGGGCGGCAGCACAGGAGGATTCTTGTCTGCTGCTCATGTTATTACTCTCCCTCTTGCCTTCACTCTGTGCTTTGCACCACCAGTCACAGCTTCTCTATGTCCTTCACGTTTGCACTCTTCTGTTGTGTCCTAGTTTTGGCGCCATGGCAAGCTTTGCTGTAGCAGATGCTCTGAAGAGAATCCACAACCTCGAACCCATTCACATCTTCTTGTCTGGCGCCTCTGCACCTTATGTGAGTAAACCCACGTAGCACTCAGTCCCGTCTCTCCTTTAGCACAATGGGAGGGCTTGGTATTTTTTGACACACCAGTTCTGTTTTGCCTTGTTTATTATAGTCTGAGACACGCATCAGTGCCCCAAAGAGGAGCGACCTCTCTGATGAGGATTTTCTCAAGTGGATGATTTCCATAGGAGGTACGCCTCCTGAATTGCTGGCAAACCCGGAGGTGCTGAAGTTTTTTCTACCTGCCTTGAAGGCTGACCTGCACGTAGTAGAAAACTACAGGTGGGTTGTTAATGCTAATGGAAATGACCTCCATCCTAGCCAATGTCTTCACCTTGACCTCACATTGTTGGAGAATAATTGCACTTGAGGGTTTTCCATTGCTTGCTATCTGATCATTTTTACCATTAAATTATTGTCTGGCCATCAGTGCTTCAGTTCCGGAGGTGCTATGAAGCCCATGTTCTTGTGTTGTTCTAGGTGTAATAAGCCAGACAGTCCTTTCCTCTCCTGTCCAGTCACATGCTTCGATGGAAATCAGGACGTTCCACATGACTTACAAGGTCAGTCCTCCGCTGTCTCTTGCATGATGATATTTATTTAGTGTTTTTTTACTAAAGGGCCATAAACGTTGGCAGGTGGATTTGTGAGTCCGTCTAGTAGTTGAAAGAGTGGATCTAAAATACCAATGATGCACAACCCTGACGAACTGCTTCTGAGCAAAGACTCATAACCCCTATCAATGTAACCGTTAGCCTGCCTTAAGGACGAGCATAGGACATAATGTAATAGTATTATGGCTAATATTATCTGGCTTATAATAGCCACAATACTGTAATGGAGTACATGCAACACAACAGGCAGTCGTTTGAAATGTGTCCTGATGGTCTTATATGTCCATGTAAAAAGATTAATTTCCTTCAGTGACTTGGCTTGACTGGTTGTGTGTTAATTAATGGCTTCTTATTAATTTATTTCAACAGCTTGGAAGTACATTTCATCTGGGGATTTCACAGTCAAAATGCTAGACGGAGCTCATTTTTACTTGAAAGATTCTGGAAATGAAACAGTTTTGTTGGACTACATCACAAAGCACCTGGAAACATCGGAAATGGACTACATGTAGTGAAAAAACATTTAAAACAACGCAACTTTATTTAAAATCTTAATTTTTCTACTAATTAACTGTGATGGAAGAATCCTAGAAGTATTTCAGCTGTATCAAAATGATGTACTGTACTGTGGCAGGACCAAAATAATTTTACTTAAAAACATTAATAATGTTATGGATGTCTGTGGATTAATAAACAGTCACTCAGTACAATTTGATTGGCTCAGTAACTAATATATTACTATATGTTAATTCCACAAAAACCTTTTTTTAACGTACATGGTAATATATTATTATATGTTAAGTCCACCAAACCCTTTTTTAATGTACGTGGTTTGTATTGCTAAATATGTGTGGGTACAAAATGGGTACAAAATGGGTACAATCAAAACTATGTCCAGTCAATGAGTCCGTGAGATATGTATTGTGGTAACTGATGCCACATGTACACAACAAACTTTAATGATGAATAAATATAACATTTCTTTATCATACAAGAGACATTTACAATAGTCTTATCCTTCAACTAAAATATTTGACCATAAAGTACTGAGAGAAACACACAAAAAACATTAATTTAAATTGATTTCTTATTTTGCTCTAGCCTATATATTACTCAAATTAAATGCTTAATTTAGGTAATTTTATCAATAGTAAATCTACATGTCTACATTGTGCTTGCAATTGATTATTGTATCACATTCAGGGATCAGCAGTTATAAATAAGTTTTCTTTGCTCTATATGAATGTATACAGAATGAACTCATGCTCCAGATATTACCGTGTGCTTGACGAGTTTGAATGAATTCTTATGATTATGAACCATAGAAGGAATGAGATAATGACATGAGCTGAATAACATGCAACATGTCTCTTGCCCTACATGTTCAGTCAAGGGTGAAGTTAGACCAACAAACGAAGGCGTTAGAGAGCACAAAGGTTGTGGAATTCTCAATGTTTTGTTTAAAACTTCAGGACTATGATTAAACAAAGGAACTGAAAAGAAAACATTCCCTAGTAAATATTTCGAGAGCAGGATTGTGCAAAGTCTGAGGTTGCGCACCAAGTTGAGATTCGGTGTCGGAAGTGAGTCAAAGTTTTGCGGTGCGTAGTGCGTTTGCGGGCTACATGTGGCTTCCGTCCTGCGGAGGCGGCGGCGGCTCATCTGTCCCCCCCTGTGTGGCGGGCGAGTCCGCCAGTACGAAGGAGTCTGTTGACCGGGTGCTGATCCGGAGAGGAGCCAGGCGCCGCAGGTTGCTCGGCGTCCAGGGTAGTCTCAGCTGAGCCATCTGGGAAGGGGCTACGGTGCTGCTGTCTATCTCGGCTTCAGCCAGCCACGGTGGAATCTGCATCGGCGCCGTGGGGTCCATCTCCGGCATGAAGGCCGGGTTCTCGATTCCAGCTGTGCCGACGAAGAACAAAGTAGATTTTAACAATGTTTAATTGATTGTAAACAAGGCCGTAGTCAGGGGGGGTTCGAATGGTTCGTTCGAACCCCCCCCCCCTCCTCCTGCGCTGCCTGTCAGCAGGCTTTTCTCACAAAAGGTCCACTATTCCCACAAAAGGTCCACTTTTCCCACAAATATATAGACATATTTTATATCAAAATGTTCAGCGTTTTCTGCTGTCACTCACGTTTAAATATCTAAGCAAAACGATTTATAGTTTTTGAGATACAGCTGTTTGTTTGAGAGTACTGCACCACATACACACACATGGTGGAACGCTTTGATTGCCACTCTAGCAGAGGCTGGTAATTTCACATGTCGTCCTCATTTTTAAACTGCCAGTTCGCTGTCAATTTTAACGGAATCTTAACATATTATACATCAAAATGTTCAGCTATTTCTGATTCCTATGATGTCAATATCTAAGCCGTGTGACGTATAGTTTTTAAACAATGTGTGTTTAAACACGACCATGTCTTCACATAGAGGACAAATGGAGACTTTTAGAAG
>OMKK01032648.1:19855-38722 GCA_900302305.1 Polymixia japonica | reverse complement strand
GGGGGGGGGGGGACTGAGCAGTAATTTTCCACCCTCAAAGCACATTCCAAAGGATTAGACGACCCAATGGCATGGGAATTTGGTAAAGTCGGGCTGTAGGTCATGGTCTACCAAGTCATGCATTTAACTTACGCCTATGTATATACATTTACTGGAATACCACACCAAAGACCAACAGCCAATCACGAGATTAACTGGAACAGTATTACTCAGTATGAGTATGCGACTGAGTGATATGTGAGTAGGAGAGTCATATCTCACATGACAGCAAGAGAGGCACAACAGATATGCTTCAATAGAGTCATATCTATCATGACAACAGTAACTAAGGACTTACATGCTTTTGTAGACCTGCTGGCCTGGTCTCTGGTTTTGTAACCTGGTCTTTGCCAAGTCAATGGGAAAGACGCAAGTGACCCCAACGATGCCAGCGATACCGCCATTAATGAGCTTGGCTGGGAGGCTGGATGTAAGAAAAGGAAAACAAAAAGTTCAGTATGTTAAAATAACTTCCGGAGGCTATTTATAAAGATGCACAGTCGCCGTTAACAATATGGCATGATCACGTTAAAACTACATGGATGCATGCGATTTTGCTAGAGTATCTAACAGCTAAACAAAGATGGTTTACACATAAGACACAAGGAAACCAGACTTACCTTATCTGCTGCTGAGACATGGTGACTTTCTGAATAAGTACAAGATGGATGTAAGAATGACGGTGTGTAGATCCAACTGCTCAAGTCAATCAGTCAATATAGTCCTAAAAGGGGGGTAATTGCACACGTCAGTTAATGTATACGTCAGGTACATGCATACAAGTCTCGCTGCACATAAAAGCTTATCCCACGCAGCTTAGGGGCTTTGGCTTATCTAGCTACCTCTAATAAAGTAACCGGATCTCGGGGCTGTGATGTGGCTTTAACTATACTACCTTGCAGTCGTGTTAGGCGTGGGCGTGTTCTAGCACACATAGTGGAAACACCATATATGGGCATCAACACAGCGCATTCATGTTCTTCCTGTGTTAAATCCCTCGCATTTGTCCAATTTAAATTTGGTCGAGTTTTCCAGAACCAGCTGGACAAGAAGTTAAACATTTATTAAATCCAGCCCGTTGTTGACTAGTTATATATTTTAGGGCAAATGCAAAGTGAAGGAAAAATTAATTCATTTTCTGACCATCCTCCCCCCTCCCCCCATCATTCATAGATACACGTTTTCCATTGCAGGCTTTAAATCATCACACTTGTGACACAAAAACACAAATAAAAACACAAAGTATCAAAGTAGCAAACGTCCCTTAGTCTTACAGAGAAACACAGTTAACGCTATTTTGTATCAACTTGTATTCTTGCAGGTCATTAGAAGCGCTAGCCGGGCAGCTAACACCGGTGTAAGGTTAACGTAGTCAAGAAAATGACTTAAATTTTAAAATTAAAATTAAAATTAATTTCAATGTTGATTGTCAATGCGCTAGCTACTTACCTAAAGTGATTTCTGTCGCGGTTGATTTTTGAGTTTGTTTCGTATCGTTGATGCCCTTTTATTCTCCTCAGGCGGACAAATGGAGTTATGAAGGCTTACTGGAAATTTCCATTCAATTTTAAATGAGGGGCGTGACTAAACCGAGCAGCAATGTTAACTGCAACCAATTGTTGTTTAGTTGATTTACATACTGACAGTTCATTGGCTTATTTTTACTTCCTTGGTTGTGGAACTTCAAATGTTGGCGTAGCTGATCTAGGAACAGCTACTAGATCGGGTTACTCAGCCTCTAAAACCATTTAGCACTTAGAGTAAAAAACTATCACTTAATACAGGGCCATCCTAAGACATCCTAAGACATGGTCTTGACACTAATTCAAAGGATTTTCACATTGGAGGAGGCCGTGGTCTCAGTCAAAACATTATTTAATGTCTGCAAAACTAAAATAATATTTTGTCCTATTCCATTCTAGTCTGCTCCATTCTATTCTATTCTATTCTATTCTACTCTACTCTATTCTATTTGACCGTAGTCCAATTACAATTCGTTTTTCTTGGTTTGGGCAAATCACAACAAAAACTATCCCAAGGGGATACTCCTTGGCTAGGCCAGACAATCTGTTTTGTAGCATCTATTAAAGGGTTTCATACAGTTAGTGTTGGATTCCAGGGCATCATTGTAAACTGCATTGACAATTCATAGCCGGTCCTCAGATGATATGCTGTTACAGAATGATGGCCTTTTGATCTAGCATTAAAATGAACATCACCATGACTGGTACTAATGCCAACAGGCCAACTAGAGCCTACACGTCTATACATGATCTTAGGTATTTGCAAAGACACTCCCCTAAGGTGAAAGTAAACAACTAAACATGGAGATAAACCAAGGGTGGATCTAATGGTAAACTTGTGACTTCAGTAGGAAGGCATATATTTTGACGGCCAGCCAACTCTTACTGAACAATTTAGCATCTGACTTTTTTTCTGGGTGACCAACACAACACAAACAAAACAGTTGTGGTTGTCTGAATGGGACAGTGATGTGCATGTGCCCCACATAGTTGGTGCTCTTGGAGTGCTGAGGGAGGCAAATTCCATTTCATCCATTGCTTTATCCGTTAGGGTATTAGGGCTTTGGTTTTCCAAACACCACCACACAGGGAATTTAAGCTGGGCAATTCAAGCCATTGTATTATCTGATCACTCTGATTGTTTTAGAGTCAAATGCAGTCAACTGTTGTTTTACTTAAAAATAAAATATGAAGCATAAAACTGTTAAAGTTTCTTATTGCATCTTAAAATGCAATGCAGGTCACAACGGCCGTTGTGCTGCAGGGTTTCCAAATTACCAGCTTTCCACCGATTAAGTTCTCTTCTCTTCTCTTCTCTTCTCTTCTCTTCTCTTCTCTTCTCTTCTCTTCTCTTCTCTTCTCGTCCTCTCTGTTCTCGTCTCTTCTCTTCTATTCTATACTATTCTATTCAGTGCTGTTCTAAGAATATTAAATGATAGACTAGAATAGGATGGAATAGGAATGGAGTAGAAGTTAAAGAAACAAACATGCCCTCGTTTTTTGTTCAACACAAGTTTTATTCGTCATTGATGAATGTGAAAATATGATATTTGGTCATCTAGGTAATTTCATGTGCTATTTTACAGTAATACTTCACCTCACCAAGGTTTTACCCTTACACCAAGCAACACTGCATATGCACGGACTGGGACATGGTCACTCACGCTTACCATGTGACAAAATAAATAAATAACAAGATTAGGTCAAAACCTAGTATATAACTGGACCATGTATGGTCAATGTGCAAAATTGTGGCCAAAAGCCTTGGCGCTAGGCTTTTAATTTGAAACAGATACATTGGCCAATGGGGAAACTCCAACACTCGGCCAAACAATGGTGTGACTTCATCACTCAGTGAGTCAGTCAGTGAGTCAGTGAGTCAGTGAGTCAGTCAGTCAGTGACGGACAGACATTCATGTTTATAGAGCTGTTGCAGACCAGCCAAAAAGCAATGGAAACTCTTTGATGACAAATGAAGTATTAGAAGGACAGAGCCTCATGGGACAGAGGCTCATGTGATAGGCTTATCACATATTCCCATGCCTTACTCATTCTGACATGCTGGCCTATAAATAAACTCCAGCTGTCCTCCCAAATGCCCCTTGTGAATTGTAGACTGCACATGTCACACATCAACTTGGAATAAGATAAAAGCCAGCCAGAGTTTATGAATTCACGAGGAACGCTTCTTGCTGTACGGTCTTTAATGTTTTCAGACTCCATTTTAGCACAGGACATGTATCAGTGATAAACGCGATGTGAATTTAAGGAACTCAGTGTCAAGATCTTATCTAGTAAACAGCGCGTTGTGGTGTTGTGTGGTAGCACAGGACGTACAGGATGTGAGTAAGCACAGATTAGTCCAATAATTATTTACAGACTTCAGCTTTAATTGTGTTGCTTTGAGGGTATTGGTTTTGGAGTGAGCTTAATCACCCTGGGAGTCACACACACATGAGACACAAGGTTAAATAAAGGAATGAGGCTGACAAAAATACCAGAATCAACCCCTACTCTAAACAGAGTTACAGAGTTGAAGGACAGTCGTATAGAGCCACAAAGGTAGAATACAATAGAGCAGGATGGTACAATGAGTAACATAACATGCCTATATTATTATCAGTCACAAACTGAAGGACAACAGTTTGAAAGAAAAAAAAACATTTGTCCCTCCTCAAAACATGAATGGAACCTGAAATTTAAATTGGGTGATTTCAGTCAAACTGAAAACTGAAATAGGCAACAACAGCACCAGAATCAGAAGGGGAGCATGAAGTTGGTTTGGTGGATATGTCTGAGTGTCTTGGTACACCGAGCCCCGTCCCCGCTGGCCCTGTGGGCACACTCATCGCTGTCCGTTTTGCAGGAACCACAATGGCAGCTGACCGCCACCGGGTAGGTGAAGAGAGGGTTGGCATCATTAGGGCAGCCCGGCAATATGGCCGTGCGGTACGCCACCTTGTCGTAGGTGCAGCCCTTCTGGATGAGGAAGCGCGGTCCTACTATGTCCCTCATGTTGCTGTCCTGAAGCCACCACGCACGAGCACAGGATCAACAAATGAACGACCTCGGAATACATTTCAAACTGTCGAGCTGTACACATTCTTAACATTTCAACCAGTAAAAGACCGGAGGCCTACAAAGATATGGTTTTATATGAACCCGATACATTACTGAAAAAAATGTCAGTTATTAAAGGAGAGTATGTGTGCCTTCCTTGTTTAATGTTATACGCTGCATTACGCTACATTTTCAGACTAACATTTACATTCACATTATTGGTATGCACAAGAGGGTAATGATAGTTTATGTCAATTAGTTCACTGCAAAGAACGTACGTACCCTTGAGTAGCAGAATCCCATGCAAATAGTTGTATTAATAGCCACACAAAAGTCACATTCTGGCTTCTCCACATATATAGTGTAGTCAGTGGGTGTACACAAGGGAACAGCTGGGCTGAACAGCAGACAGAGAAGGAAGATGAACACCGAAGAATCCATCAATCTGGACCTGTCAATCAAGTCAATTCTGGACCTGTTGGATAAAGAAAGTTTAAGAAACAATTTGATAAGCAGACATTACAGTAATAGTGATCAGTTTGTATGGTATAGTATCCTAAAGATTCTGGATTGCCGCTATTCCCCTCTGCATGTACTGGTCACTCACTGGAACTGTGGGCAGCTGCAGGCCTGATGATGCAGTGTGTAGAAGATCTCTGATGGTCAGTATTTATGTGTTCCCAGATCTCTGTTATCTCTCATCATTGACGGAGGGGAAGCATCCAATCTACAGCCCATTATGTGAATGACATGCATTAATGATGTTCATGAACGAAGGTCATTAAATTACATGAATAAGACAGATACCGAGGCGGTTGAATATATGACTCCACTACTGTCTGTGCTGGTCTGCGTATGTCAGATTCTGCAATAAAGTGTAGTGCAGACAGTAGGCACTAGATGTCACAATAATCAGAAATTCCTATTGTTTTTTTTTGTTTTTTTTGCTTGTTTGAAAGTACTGGCATTTCTTAAAAACTACTTTTGTTTTAAATAGTTTTGTTTCAGTGTCGCTTAGGTTTCCAAGATAAGTAGCCTACTAACATGTGAAACTCAACTGAAGTAACAGTACTTCTGAACTTCTAATGAGTAAAATATTTCAGTCCACTTTCCACTGGTCATCTTCATTCATCTTTATTTACTTTATTACTTAATTAAAATCGAATCAAGGAGTGCAACTGAACCAGTGTGTCCTGTTTGGGTTATAGAGTAGTGAACAAATTTCAAATCTGATAAAAGTAATCTCTTACCTTCAATAGAGTAAATTGAAATTATGATCAACATCTAGACATGAGACTCTATAATCAAAAGCTACTATTTTAATGAGGTCCTTTCTGAAAATTATATTATATATTAAGTCTAAATATATAATATAGCATATTCAGACAGGACCTCATTAAATATATCTACAATAAATAACAAATATATGCTACAGGGGGCCAAACAGGAAATATTAATAAAGTTTGGTATGTATATATAATGAACATTTATATTTGATATACGTTCATTTTATAAATATCAAAGTTAATTATATATATATATATACAGTATATATATGAAATCAAGAGTTATAATTAATATATGCATTGATTTTTTACACCACTGTGGACGAAGAAAATACAAACAAGAACCGTCTGTTTTTAAGGCCCTGTCTATTGAACATTATCTTTTTATAGTATTGATAGGTAAATTATCTTTCCTTTCATACTTCAGCGTTATCTTTGTCTAATAATACAGTCGCGACACAATCATACAGTGATATCAATATGGCATTAGTAATAAACTATGTTCAATTTACATGGAAGAAAGTCAGCACAGAACAGTCACCAACCCCAAAACTCCCTTCATGTGTGATAACAGGAAAATAACATTTTACATTTAATCTGACACTCTTATCCAAAGTGATTTAAAATGACTGCAACAGCAGAATAAACTGAAATTCCTAGTTCACTGATATTTTCATTGCTCAGTATTTCAAAAATGCAAACCATATTATCATCATGACAGTCACTATTTTGTATTGAGTAAGCAAACGCAATAAGATTAATATGGTTTGTGGTTTTGCTTTCTTGGCAGCAATCATATTGTGAGTGGAGGTGTCACATATTTTCATTAGTGGATATCTGACTGGGAATGAAACTATTTATTTAAATATTACTGTGTCCCTAGAATGATCACGTAGAAAGGAGAACTGCCAAGTAAAAAAAAAAGAAAAAAAAGAAAATTTGTAAGAAAAAGTATTTTTTCTTACGCATACAAGACAATGCAACAGTAGCAGCAGTGACCTAATCAACACCACTGTGGTTATCTCAGAAATGTGACTTGTTTTGCCTTCTGAAACCGATAACAAAGCCTATTCCTGAGTAACTTTATCTTGGATGGTAGAAACCTTTCTTTATTACTATCCTGCATAAATGATACAGCGAAAAAAGATTCATCTTGACCGCACAAGGTCCCCTATTTAACACAGGGCACAGAATAACACCAGCATAACTTCACTCATAGACTAGAGGATCATTGCTTTTTACAATCAAGGAAAATCGACTTGAGTATCTTTTGTCCTTGATGGATTATTAACTAAACCAGAGTTTATAATCTGCTTGCATCAGGCTGTTCCAGGGTCCTGTCAGTGTTGAGAGGAGCAGTATCTGATTGTGTCCAGGTAACATGAAAGGGAGTCAATTAATAGTCACATTGGTAAATCTGTGAGCAACAACAGAAGACGGAACAGGAATACCTTTTATCAGACTTTCCTACTGATTATTTTTTGGAAGCTTCAATGGAAAAAATGTTTTTTCAAACTACTCAACGCCTAAAACGAAGCGGTTGAAAGCATTTGTCTTGCTTGTTTTATTTTTTTAGTCAAGCAATTCATTTTTGATTAAGCTTTCTACTGAATGAGCACCTCATTCCAATTTAAGTGGATATCAAGAGAATTTAGAAGAGGAAGGGAAAATCAAAGGGAAAATTAAACATTACCAAGATTGCCTAACACAGAGTGCCTGCGGCATTTAGTGCTAGCTATAGTTAAAAGGGGAGATACGTTTTAGTTAAAGGAGAATCTTTCTGCTGGACTGATTAATCATGGCTGGTACGGGGGGTTCGGTGGCCTCCTTCTCTGTGTGGGACTACGTGGTGTTCGCTGTAACAGTCGTGGGAGCGGCTGGCATCGGCCTGTTTCAGGCCGTCCGCGGCCGCAAGTCGACTAGCACCGATGAGTTCTTATTGGGCGGACGTCAAATGACCGCTGTGCCGGTCGCCATGTCGCTCACTGCCAGCTTCATGTCCGGCATCACGGTGATAGGCACGCCGGCCGAGGCCTACCGCTTTGGCTCGGCCTTCTGGCTCTTTGGCTTCTCCTACGCCATCATGTCCGTCGTCACCGCCGAGATCTTCGTCCCCCTTTTCTACCGACTGGGAATCACCAGCACCTATGAGGTAAGGAGATGTTATGCTGTGTACTGGGACGTTTTACTGCTCCATGTAAAACAGGAATACATACATTGACAGATGCTGAATGTAATGGCACCAAGAGAAAGTCTACCAGATGCTATAGTACAGAGGCTGGGTGGCAGGTGAGGAAACCAACTTAGAAAGATAAGAAAAACAGGCATGAAATATGGCTGTTTGATGGTGTTTATGTGACTAATGATTCATCTTGTGTAGCTGGCTATTTTAGTTGCTTAAACGGATCGGGCCTTTATGGCTATAACTTTTTATTATACGGTGCAGAGTTATACAGTATCCAAATGCCATAAAACATGTTTTTTTTATAACCAGCTCAGACACCAGCTAATTCCTTGAAACAGCTGTGTTTTTAAACTTGGAAGTTTGAGTCCTGCTTGTGGGAGGGGCCAATGGGGGTGGGAATGGAGATGATTGGAGGATGTAGGTGAACGTTTCCAGTTGAGATACAGGATTAAAGAAACACACTTATTTGGGAAATACAGATAAAAAAACTAGGCTCTTGCGTGTGGACCAAATAATTAGTTCAAATATGTCTGACTGCCTAGATTTCCATTTTCTTTCTAGTATCTTGAGATGCGCTTCAGCAAGCCCATTCGGGTGATTGGGACAACCATGTATATAATACAAACGGTAAGTAAAATGTAATTTCACGAAAAGAACATATAAACAAATGCCGTCTGTGTTTACAATATGAACAAAAAGGAAAAAGATTAGGAGTGGGACAAACACTCAAGTCTAAAATGGCAGGTCTGCAATATAACAACACCTGTCTTCTTCCTTCTTGACTTGATTCACTCGAAATCATTCATGTGAATTGTGTTTGTTTACATCCAATCATCTAATGGTGACATCTGTTTCAGGCCCTGTACACTGGTCTGGTTATCTATGCCCCAGCTCTGGCGTTGAATCAAAGTAAGTATACATGGTCAGGTTTGCCCACAACTATGATTGGTTCATGATATTTTTGTTCCCTACAGTAAACTGTATGACTTCGAATATCATAGAAATATCTGTTTGTAACTCTCCATCCTTAGTATAAAACACACAGCCCGTCTCTCAATGCCGCTCATGAATGATGATAATTTAACATTTTAACTAATTAAAAAACGATGAATTATCATGGGCGCGGGGATCTTTTAAGGTAATTGAATTGTCTGTGATCTTGTGATACTGTTCTAATGTCTTTATATATATTTTTTCTGATTACATATTTTATACGTTCATGTAACACATGAACTGCTTTGTCTTTCTTTCTTCTGTTTACCGCGTACAAAGGGAAAACCTGCAAAAGAGAATTGTCTCCCAGTGTGTTGTTGTTTAAACTTGTTTAAACTATTGAATAAATAGCTGAATGAAAAAGCACATACCTGGTGCTCTGCTACAAAGAGATGGAGTTATTCACAGACATAGCATCGAGTTTAGGAACTATGGAGACTTGGGTTTACACTAATTTAAAGGGGCTTTTATTATGACACAATACTCTTATTTTGACATGAGTTATAATGGAATTCTTTCTTGTTACTCAGTCACTGGGCTGGATCTATGGGGAGTGCTGGTGGCCACCGGAGTGGTGTGCATCTTCTACTGCACTTTGGTTAGTGATTAATATATGAACTTCATTTTTATCCAACGATAATTGTTTACTCAAACTTACGTATCAGTCAGTCAACTGCGGTTCACACAACAGACGTGTCTCCAACCTATTGTTGTCTGCACATGAAAAGCGTATATAGCCTATAGCACCGAGGTGAAATTGTCCAAACAAAAGTGCTTGGTAACTGTTTAGTTGATTCTGACTAAAAATTGTGTTTCAGGGTGGTCTGAAGGCGGTGATCTGGACAGACGTGTTGCAGATGGTGATCATGCTGGCAGGTTTTGTGGCTGTCATAGCGAGGGGAGCTGTGCTACAGGGAGGCCTGGGAAAGATCTGGGAAGATGCTGGCCAAGGAGGCCGACTTGACGCATTTGAGTAAGCAAGCAAGCAAGCGCACATTCAGACCTGGATCGAAACTGTTTTGCTCTTAGCGCTGGTTTTAACCTGCTCGTAGCACAGGTGGGGTTCACCGAATCACAACAACTCAGATAGTTTCCCCTATGTTGTCGGTCACAGAAAAATATATTGGTTTACCTTTGATCCTAGCTTTGACCCAGACCCCCTGAAGCGTCACACTTTCTGGACCATCATTGTTGGTGGCAGTGTGATGTGGGTGTCCATCTACTCCATCAATCAGTCCCAGGTGCAGCGCTACATTTCCTGCAAAACCATAACGCACGCCAAGATGTGAGTGTTTCCGGTCGGCCATTGCGTATTAAATCGTCGTTATGCCAAAGTCCGCCTACTCCGACGGGTGTTACAATGCTGTGACGGTTCCTCTCTCAGGTCCTTGTATGTGAACATGGTTGGCCTGTGGGTAACTGTGAGTCTGGCGGTGTTTTCCGGGCTCACCATGTACTCCATTTACAAGACCTGTGACCCGCTCACTAATGGCGACGTGGGCGCCGCTGACCAGGTAAGTGTGATCCATTGTCTTTTTGATCATGATGGACTTTAAATACAGCACTGGCATGTAGTCATGTACGCAAACGTTAAGGCTGGTAATCGCAGTGTTGCATATTTGTGTTAACCAGCTCCTTCCCTACCTTGTGATGGATATTTTGGCAGCGTACCCTGGAGTCCCCGGACTATTTGTGGCTGCCGCCTATAGCGGGACCCTCAGGTGAGGCCCTGCTGGGAGTTGAACACATTATTATTACAACATTATTATTAACATATTGAATAAAGTAAAGCATTCATTGAAATTTTAGAATTTCGATTTTTGACTTTAATTATTACCTTAATATTATTACACAAGTTTCACGATTTATGACCTACAGTGAATGCATCACCCTTTCCTTTGCATCTGCGACAGCACTGTGTCCTCCAGCATTAACGCCCTAGTGGCTGTCACTGTTGAGGACTTTATCCGACCCCTGTGGAAAAACCTGACGGAGAAACAGATGTCCTGGATCAACATGGGCCTTAGTGAGTCGTGTGCTCTGCCACCAGCACCTTTAAGGGATAATTGACCTTAAAGCAAACACATCTTTAGAGGATGTCGATAAACATTAACCAAATTTACATTTTAAGAATTAATATGGCACTCCGTCCCAGAGTGACCAGTAGTAAGCAGTGAAAGCCCAATAGATATGAAAAAGTATCCCTGTAATATTCCCAGAATATAATAGAAAAGTGTCAGGTAAATAAATACGTTTCAATCAGTCTTTCTGGCATTCTGCTTGAAAAGTATTTTACTTTATTGATTGCGTTTTTATATGAACCTCAACCTGACCAGACATTTTCATGAAAAGGTTATAGAATAAATATGATAATACATAATATACTTTACAATTCCATGAATTATTACGATTCCAACAAGAATAACTATATTACCTTCTTTAAAAAAAACTCATGCTAAGCACCTGTGACACATACAGTACTACACAAAATTACAACAATAACGTAATTGCATTCGCATAAATGGAGAGTAGGAGACAAATAATAAGTAATGAATGTAAAATGTTAGTAACAAACTATCTTGTATTATGTTTTAATGGAAATATGTTTGTCTTAATGAATTAATGTCATTGTTTGACAAATCCCAGGTGTATTCTTTGGTTTCCTGTGTATCGGGATGGCTGGAATTGCTTCTTTGATGGGCAGCGTTCTGCAAGTAGGCCTATCCATCCCTCTGTATTTCAATGCATGCTTACCGTGCGTACTGCTAGAGCCATTTGTTGCTCTACAGCACCACCTGCTGGTGATCACATCTAGTCCGCCCTGACGGTTTTCTCTTTTCAGGCAGCTCTGTCTATATTTGGAATGATCAGCGGGCCTCTTCTCGGTCTGTATCTATTAGGCATGTTTTTCCGCACAACAAACTCAACAGTGAGTATTTCCTATCACCACAAGCCTACAGAGTTTTTAATAAATAAGTAAATACAGTAAATCTAATAATAAAGTTGGCCTAATATGGGGGGATCATCTAATTGTATTCGTGTTTACTTTGTAGGGAGGGCTTGCGGGACTGGTCACAGGCCTTGTTGTGACGCTATGGGTGGGCATCGGATCCCAGATTTATCCAGCCACAGATGACAAAACTAATCCCCTCTCACTCAGCACTGCCAGTTGCAACAACACAGCGGGCCACAACTATACAACAGTGGCTCCATGGACCACTACACTGACATCAAGCCCTCAGCTTCACGTAACAGCCATGTATGTTTACTAAAGAACACAATATGGTCTTGATAAGTGTGAATGGTCATTACAATATTATGTACCAAATAACGGCGACGATTGAGGATGTGTAGTTATTGAAGAAAGCTGATTTTGACAACAAATCTAGGGAATATTGAGCAAAATATTAAACCCAACTATAACCCAGGACATTCTTATATATGTCAAATAGTATACAGTATGTCAATTCAATATATATGTCAATATACATGCAAAATAGTGCTCTCCCCATCACTCATGCAACCAAGGAGACATCAGTAATAATAATAATAATAATAATTGGTGACTTGTTTTCTCTAGTAATGACAGGCCAGCCATAGCAGACACCTGGTACTCCCTGTCCTACCTGTACTTGTGTCTCTTGGGCATCCTGGCCACCATGGCTGTTGGACTGCTAGTGAGCGTGATCACAGGTGAGCCTTTGCCTTCGACTTGCACTGTTGAGATAGGTCAAAGCTTTTTTAAGTCTAAATGGTCAATATGGCGCAATGAAACAAGCAATTAAAGTTACGTGGTTACTTATCTACTTACAGGAGGATGTAAGCAGGAGAGGCTGAACTCTGAACTGTTTGTGAGAAAGAGTGACCTGTTTTGTTTCAGCTGTCGTAGCGATCCCCAGGTAAAGAGCTCGTCTGGTCAGAGAAATGGTGACAAATTGTAGATAGTGAACATTCTATAGTGAGTCAGTGTGTTCATTCTTCGTGGCTGAGTGCATTACGTGCTGTATGTTCTCCATTCCCCACAGACATCACAGTTGACAGAAAAGGCTGGGTCGGATCTCAAGATTGGAGCAGACAACTCTCAGTTCACAGACTCTCGGTTTGATATGGAGAAAGTCACTAAATTTTAATGTTGCTAAGTCAATACAATAATTTAAAATACTTTAATCATTTTTAATGCCAAGATTTGTTTTTAGGTTGAGACAAATATTGGTGTATTTGAAGCCTGTTGTGAATATGCAATAATGCTGTTTATGAGTTACTCTGTTATTCGAACTGAAAATGTAATTCTGTAATATTCTTAAAAAAATAAATAATTTATGAAATGTTCAGCAGCGTTAACTGAGAACACATGCACATGCATGTGTGCATGGTGTGTGTATGTGTGAGTGTGTGTGTGATAGACAAACAGACAGAGAGAGAGAGAGAGACAGAGAGAGAATTGGTCAGTGTAATAACCTTGCCCCTTGTCTCCTTGACAACACACAATAGAGGAAGTTTACAAAGAAATGAACCGCCCACTTTTACCTGCCACTCTGCCAGAAATATAATCCTTTGGCCATTTCCTGCTTGTGGGGAGTGGAGTAAGCAGTCATATTAAAAGGGAGGGTGAATGACTGCCAGGGAAGTGAATCAAGTTCCTGCTTGAACTAACAGATAGCATAAGGTGAGCTAAAATAGTTTGTCCGGACATATAGATTGGTCATATAATATAGATTGAAGACTTATACTGTACCTATCCGAGACTTTGACTCTCAAACTTTCATACGATGTATTCTATGCCTATTGACAAAATATCAAAGGGTTAGACTGGTGGTTGTGTTTATTTTTCTTCAAATCTATTGGGGTGTACCTGCTTTGAAATAAAACTTAAATACTGCTACAAATATACTTTTAATGTAATCGTTTAAACTACTTACAAAGGGTAACAATGTCATGATTACGGTACTGCTTAGATTACACAAACAGAAGGCAAAGAGACTTAAATATAGATCAAACAGACTTGATAGCTTTGCTGAATATTACTAAGATAAGGGAAGAATTGACTTAGCCCTGTACGAGTGCAGCGTTGACCATATTGGATGTTTTTACTGAAGAGTTTCTGAGAACTTAAGTATTTATTCTGTTATCCGCTACAGAACTCACAATGGCCCCAGATACCAGCTTTGCTGCACTGGCACATTGCCTTTTGGCTCTTTCCTTCGCTACAACTACAACACAATCAGAGAACACAACAGTCGTCAGCTTGGCTGGCACAGTAACAACAACCCCTATCCCTGACATGACAACCCCCGGTGCCATGGTGACGTCAACTAACACCATCATTGATGGATCAACAGTGTCTGCAACAGATATCGCAAAGTCGACTGAAGGCACAACTCGACTTACAAACACTAGCACTACCATGGCAACAACTCCTGAGAGAACGAGTCCTGCGCACACTGCTCAGTCAACAATCATCTGGACCTCTGCAACTAATGTTACATCCTTGACGGCCACAGTCCCCAGCACTGAATCTCCAACCTCGACTGTGCCAACAAGCCAAGCAACCCAGACGACTGTGGATAATACGAGTACACCTGAAACTACATTCACTCCCACTGAAATTGTCTCTTCCACTAAAACCTCAGAATCAATGCACAATGCCACACAGGGTAAGCTTCAAGTTCCATGTTCTACACGCTGTCCGATTAAAATGGTTTTATTGTACAACCTAGACATTTTCAATGTGTTAACATGATTTAACGTCTGTTAAATTACCTTCTCTTTCTTTTTTTCTGGTTCACTAGGTTTGGAACTTAATAATACAGAACGGAATATGACTATTCTCTTTAGCATTCTACTTGGAGTGTTTGTTGTGGGGTTAATGGTATACATGCTCAGCAGATTCAAACAGAGGATCCAATACTCACATCAACCTCTTTACAACACTGAAGACACAGGTGAGAAATTAAATTCCCCATTTATCATAGACTCAGTACAAACTGTATTATCTCTGTTATTGTCTACTTTATTATTTATAACTGAAAATACCTTTTTAATTTTCAAGATAGATTTGTAGAAGATGATGACACACTTGTCATTTCTGGAGGACTCTATGATGGACATCTAATATATGACAATCAACCAACAGCCACAACAGAACCATCTCAATTCTGCCTTGAGTTCCTTAACGAAGAGGAGAGAATTCCCACATCTTAAGATATCGATTTTGATGCTTCAAGTGCATTAAATTGAACTACCCAAACACTTGTCTTGGTCAACTGTAATTTTATTTTCAAGAGATTTCTACAACTGTTAACTTAATGTAGACACAAATGGCTGAGAGGAAAGGAAGATTATAGAATATTAAAACTAGGAGAGCGCTGAGAATCAACAACTGAGAACATCCCTTTAACTTCCCTTGAGTAACAATATTTATCTACAAAAATAAAACAAATTAAAGTGATAACATACAAACACTTTCCAAAATGTTTCCTCCCATACAAACAATATGAATATGTGTAAAATAAGAAATTGCAAGTAAAAGACATTGGAACAAGCATATACAGTACAATAAGAGCCAGGTGTATTGATATGCAAAGACTCGTTGGTGATGTTATCATAGGGCTATGGTAACATCACCAACGAGTCTTTCCATATCAAGTACATTGGTAGTTACTAAACACCACTACAACAGCTAACAAAAACTTAAATGTTTCAAAGAACTTCAAAATGTGGAGGGTGAGCAACTTTCTGACCTTTATGAACCAGGATGTTTTATGAACCTATGTGTTATTATTATGATAATTACTAAACTGTTTGACATAAGAGGACTGTCTATGCAAAGATCTTTTCAGCAATCCTCTTCTTTTTGTCAGAGCCAGAGACCGTAGTCCAACCAGCATCTCTCATTCTTTTAATTGCAGCCAGCTTCAAGACGTTCCCTGGTGACTTATGAATGGCAGGGCTCTGCATCTAAAAAAACAAGATCCAATTTATTTAATGGAAATTAGTTCATTACCTGAGAGAAAGAATGTATGTGAGCAGCTAGTTCTTGACTGTACAAATAAGATTTTTCAGTAATATAGTATTACCTTCTTCAGAAATGCAAGACCATTCCTTTCTATAATAAAATAATTGGCATATTACCGTTTTGAAGATGTTCAGTTTGCGCTGTGGAGCAACAACACCTGGTTCAGACGCATTTGCAAAGGTCTGTCATGGAGAGGAACAATATACCATATTAATTCTTCTGCCAGTCTTACACACATTATAGTGAACACAAGTGAACACAAAATAATCTGGGTTGATAGTAAAATTCTGACAAAATTAACCCTCTGCAATACAAAATATTTTTTACCAGTAGATCATTGTGTTCAGAGCTGTCAGATTTGGGGTCAAGCTCCAGGGTGCCCTTTCTCCAAGGAGTTGATTTTTCAATAGAAGGGGGTGTCCTTATTCTATAGGACTGTATAGCAAAATAGTTAAATAGCATTTAGGGCTTTTAAAAACATTGAAAGAACATTTTTAGGTATGTACTGTATAGAAATAGAAATAGAAATAGAAATAGAAATGAAATGAAATGATAGATCTTACCTTGATCTTTGGTGTTGTTCCAGCCCGATTTATGGTGCTCCAGGATGGAGTTCTGGGGTCTTCATTCTGAATTTCCTGTGAGACAAAAGGCCCACAATGTTGAGTTATTTTAATGCTGTGATAATAGAGCATCTTAGGGTGGACTGAATTCTTTGGTATAATTGTATCTAAATCATTGTTTTTCTTGTCAAACATTCACTTAATGAATGGATTAGATTGTTCTTTTTATCTTGTTCTTTGGTGTTGTTCCAGCCCTACTTGTGGTGCTCCAAGATGGAGTTTTAATGGCTTCTGTGTCATTTTCCTTAGGCACATAATGCATACAAGGTAATTTAGTATTAACAATCCTGTGATAATACAGCAGCACACAGGTTATGGTAAATTAACCTTGTAACTGTTGAATCCCATGTTCTGTAGATTGAATCCCTTGGGATAATGGTCTGAAAACCACAGATGTTGTTTTTACCTTAGCCCTTGATGTTGCTCCACCTCTGTTGGTGGTGTTCCCAAGTGGGGGTTTGATGTTTTCAGTCTCAGGTTCCTTCGACAAAAAACATACAATACTAGTTACAATGCCAGTCATAATGAACTTCCATGTGCCAGCAGGCAGGCCCCCAGTAGTGATTACATCCATGCGCAAGCATATGAACGGGGGTATTGTTTTTGCTTTGGTCTGTGTGCCTGTCTGTTTGCCTGTTACCACCATTAATTATCCGATTTGGCTCAAACTTGGTGGATAGGTTGACAGTTAGCCAAGGACCTGCATTATTGAATATTATTAAAAATCAGCCAAATTGCCGGTGCAGTTAAGGTCAAAGTTTTAGGTGAAGCGGTGAATTGGTGTATGTGAAGTGCTCTATCATTTTCAGTCAGATGTATCGCTGACCACCGTGTTGGACTGTCCTTCTAGTTGCTATAGTGAACATGCAATGTTCATGCAAAATAACAAACTCACCTTGACAATGACAAATGTGATTGAAATGACACTACAACTACTACTGACTCTACTTGGTCTATTTAAAAACAACTTTTCAATATAACAGTCTTAACTCACGTTTATCTTTGCAGTTGCAGCACGTCCGTAGTTTTTGCTGTGGGAGGGAGTTTTCCTGGTCTTGGAGACGTCAAATACGTGCCTCTTTATAGAGGCTTCTTTTGGAGTCTCTAAACATCTCAATTCCTTGGAGTTTGACTCGGGGGACTAAAAGGTTTAGAATGAATCATACACACAAGACAAACCTGTTTTTCAAGTTTTTTGTGGGTTTTTTGTACTGTACCTGCTTGCTCTTTGCTTCTGATTGTTGACTGATTTTCATGGATGAAATTTCTGTCTTCAATTCATGCAACTCCTTCTGTAGGTTTTCCTAATAGCCAATGCAGAAAATATATATCAGACTAAATTGTGGTTTAAAAGACAGAAAGCAGAGCTGTATCTGTAGAAAGCAAAACCAAACCACAATTTAGTTTGATGCACAGTTGATGAAACACTTACCCTTTCTGTCACTCCTTTTTTCAGCTGTTTTGTCAGGCGATCATTTTCTATCTTAGTCTGTGAGACCTCCAACTCCTACGAGGAATAATTCAGAGTTGACGAACAGTGTTGGTATGTAATTCAGATACATTTTCATTTTGTGCTTTTTTCAGCATACCAGTGAAGTTTTTCTGGCAACAGCCTCCATCTCTTTCTTCTTGTTGTGATCAAGCTCTGCATCCTTCTCTTCAACCATCCGGTCATACTGGCTCTGATAATTACAAATTGCAAGTTCCATCTCATTCTGCAGGTGTTTGGTAGATTGACAGCTATGCTATACAAGAGTGATACATAAGTGGTATACTGAAATAAAGATGACCTCACCTTGTGTTTTTCCATCAACACAACCATGTCTGCTATTTTGTGCTGACACTTGAGTTCTGCATCGTCCTTATTTCTGATGGCCTCTGAAGCAGCAAGTTTGAGCTTTTGTACCTATAGAACAAAAATATTTCTCATTTCTTTTGTTATTTTTCTTTTCTTTTTTTTTCTACTTTTTTGTGGAACTGATTATATATTACAACACTAACTTCACTCTGAAGCTCTACTGCAAAGTCTGTTTTGGACCCAAGATCTTTAAGCAATTTTTGATGTTCCTCCTTATTCAGTCTTTGAATATTTTTGGAATCCTCTTTTAAATTTTTGATCTAAAAAAAACAAAAAAAACATTTA
>OMKK01032648.1:9576-19835 GCA_900302305.1 Polymixia japonica | reverse complement strand
GGGGGGGGGGGGTGTATAATAATGCTTTCATTGGGAAGAACTAGAGGAGAAGTTTTACCATACCTCATTTTCAAGTTGACTGCATTTTTCAATCTCTTTTGCTATTTTTTTTTTAAGTGTTTTATTCTGAAAATGCACAAGTGAAGCATTAGCCAAATAAATAACAATGAACAGTGTGTCTTTCATTTTAGTTACATAGCCCACTACAAACCTCTTTGTGGCATTCCTCCTGGGCCTTAGACTTAGCCTCAAACCTTGTCTTGAGGTTGCACAGCTAAGAAGCAAAACATTTCTCTATTAGTTTAATACACTATAAGGAGAAAAAACAATAACATCATCCTATAGACATTCCTGCATTGTTTATCTACTATATTACCTTTGCTTCCACTGCTTTGATCTGCTTGTCTTTTTTGATTATTTCCTCCTGCAAGTCCTCATGCTAGACCAATACAAAGAAGCACAAGAAATGTAACACTTGGCTTCACTATTGGCAGATAGACTAACTATTTGTTTATTAGCTGACATGCTTACACTTTCATCAATGTTCTTCTGCAAGTTCTCAGTTTCTTGACATTGCTCCTGGATTCTTGTGTTCAGTGAGTTGACTTCCTCTCTATTCAAGAAAATGTGCCATATTTTTAGCTACCACAGTATGCAACATCTCAAATCTATAGATCTGGACAATGCAAACTAACCGTAAATGATGGTTTTCCTCTTCAAGTCTTTGAATTTCTCTCGTGATCTTAATCCCTTTCTCTTTACTTGCCTGATGAAAGCATTTCCATATTTTGCCAGTTATATAACAAGAAAGGCAAAACGTGTGAAGTACACATGACCTAAATACCTTCTTCAGTTTTAGTTGGATAAGTACATGTCATACTGACCTTCAGTTTTGCCTCAAGAGTTTTTGCCTCAGAGGATCCACTCTCAATCTGCTCCTGAATCACTTTCTTCTCAGATTGTAGTTCATTAAAGGTTGATAAAAGTTCTTCATACTTTACTCTTAAGAATGAGACATAACAGAATTACTCAGTGTAGGCATTATAACTGAAAAATTGTACAACCCAATGTGCTATTGAATATGCAGTTAGTATACAATGACTGAATATGTAAAAAGTCACTCGTGCTGCAGGATGTCTTTCTTCAATTGCTCCATCTGAAAGGTGGAGGCTTCATTCTTCTTCATCTGAGTAGATAACTGGCCCTCCATTTGTGTTACTTGGATCTGGGGGTCGCAAACAAACCTTAACATGGTGAAGCTACGTTCATGATATAAAGGTATGGCAGAGGAAATCAAAAGCATGTCAAACCAAACCTCAGTCACGATGGCCTTTTCTTTTAAGTCATTTTGTGTCTTTTCAGCTGCCTCACAAGCCCTCTCCAGCTGTTTCTTCTCAGCAGACAATATCTCAACTTTATTCTGTGCCAAGAAAGGTTTATGTTCCAAATTTGAAAGCCTCATTATATTAACATTAAATGACTAATAATTCAAATTCTTCTGAGCTAGTGTGTATTCACATCACCTTAAATAGCTGGACTTCTTCATTTGTCCTTGAAAGCTCAGCTGTGCGTTCCTGAACTCTGACCTCAGTAACTTCAATTTGGCCCATCAGGGACTCAACGGATTTTGATTTAATGTCCTATGAGCAACATTGATATAAGTTTCTTTGCATCAACTTGTAATGTGTTCTGCAATGTTAAATGCTTGCATAACACAGAATGCAGACTTATAACTAAAAATACAGTTTTTACCAGTTCATCCACAAGGATTTTGATCTGCCCATCTTTCTTGGCACTCTGGTCCATGATTTCTCCTGTTGGATAAAATAGTTTCCTTCATCTTGACAGTTACAGACTATCAATGGGAAATTAACATTTTTCAATGAGGGAGGTTTACCCAAAAATGTGGTTTTCCTCTCAAGCTCCTTGTTGGTGGCTGTAAGTTTAAGTTCAAGTTCCAGTGCCCTTGAAAATTAATCATTTTTTTCAGTACATGCTGTTTAATCAGTTTATGATCAATTATTTTTAGTCTGGAAAATACAGGTACTTTTCAGTAGGACTAATTCATACGTCTGTATCTCAGATGTCAGTGAAGTTTGGAGCTCATCTAGTGTGGCCTGAATCTCCACCAGCTTGTCTGCTTGTTGATCTTTAAGTTTGTTGAGCTCCTTCAAGCTGGAGTCTTTCTTGAGGATCATCTGTGCATATTCCTCTTTACTCTGTTCCAGTGCTGTGACAATAGCTTCCCATTTTTTCTTTGAAGAAAATAAATATGTTGGTCAAAGTTTATAGCGCACACGACAGCCTACTTTAATTTGGCTCTGCAAAAATCTGAACAGTGCTCACCTCAGTTTCCTTGCGGAGCTGCTCTGCAGTAAGCAGTTTTTGAAGAAGGGAGTCTTGTTCGTCTTTTGAGCTTAGGAGAAGTTCATAGTGTTGATCTGTAAAGTACAAGTTCAAGTTAGCTTTATTAGTCATTATACAAGTACAAGTACATGCATATGAAATTACATCTCTGCATTTGACCCATCCTCTACTAGGAATCTTCCAGTCTTCCTAGAATAGGAGCAGTGGGCAGCCACTGTGCGGCTAGTTTGTAGTTTGTAAATGCTTATATATTATCTAGTATCATTCTCTATGCTTTCCTTCTAATTAGTAAGAGTACTGATGTTGATCATACTAAAGTATATATAGTAAATTTAAGTTAAGAAATGTTCCTAAGATGTTATCATCCTAAAATAACTCTGTATACACTGCATAGACAATAAATTCTATAGATATATAGTATAATAAAACGGATAGTTCCGGATCAGGATCCTGACTGTCTGAGTCACGTTCAAATCGGCGGTTAGTAAAGATTTGTTGGAAATGTACATTATTTTTTATAAAAATGGTGTGTTACTGCCATTGCATAAAAACAAGTCGTGTCTAGCAGCTCTGTTTTAAAATGACTGTAAAGCACAGTCTCTTGTGGCTTATAACTTTATTTTTGCACTCCCTAGTGGTCACTACAAATTGTTCGCAAAAAATATTACATGACGCTTGATGATGTAAGAGCAGCTTCTATTAAAACACAAATCTTACTTTTTGCCTCTTGAAGTTGTTTACAACTCTCCTGGGTTTCATGAAGGTTAAGCAGGATTTTTTGTAGTTCATTCTCCTTATTCTTTAATTTAGCTTGAAGTATTTCAACCTGAAAATTACATTTTCCATTATTTAATTCCATCGTAAAGATTTACCTCTAAACCAAAAAACCTACATAGTTATCTTGAAACTAAATTGAACAGAATTGATTTTTACTAACCTCTTCCTGTTTCATGTTATATTCTTCTTCATATTTCTCTTTTAGATCCTCAAATTGCAGCAGGCCCTCTTTGACTAGAAACATACAATCAAATGATAAAACTCATAGCAAGTTCTACTAGACAGCAATATTAAAAGTCCTCAGTCTTTTAAGTAAATTTCCAAGACATTATCAATAAAATGTGAAAGGATATATTCAAATATATTGTCTGGGGTAAGTGGAAACTCTGATAATCATACTCTGAAAAAAAGAAATACCTTTCTGCATTTCATGTTGATCAGCTTCTGCTTGAATACGAAGGTTCTCGAATGCAGCAATCATTCTCTACCGGAACAAATTATTTGTAACCCCCAATCGACCTTGTCTACTCTTTTTTTGCTATATACGTTCTCACCAGTTATGCCTTGCTTAGATATTATGTTGATATTTTTACCTGAATGCTGTTGTTATTTTCCATAAAGAGATGATGTGTTTCTTCTCTCTCAGATTCAACTACAAAAATAAGACAATTAGTGAATCATTCTGTATTTTTTTCTGCATAGGGAACAGTTGGTTGCTTGGCATCCGCATATTAGACTTATATTAGCAATATATATATTAGCAATTACTGCTTTTGGCTATAGGTGCCACCAAAGAGAACGAAACAGAGATCTTCAAGATTGCCACTTTAAGGTACATTTTACTTACATAAATGCATTTTCTCTGCTGAACGTTGGAAAGTATCTTTTAGTAAATTACACAAATTCCGTGTTGCATTGTTCCTGTAATGAAAATTACAACCTCACATAATTGAAACGCTCATATATGAATGCTTTTGAGTTGCAGTAGCATTTACTGAGTTTATCTAGCCTCTCTAAAACAGGACAAAATCCAAACAAAACACATACTTGTTCGTCAAATCTTCATTTTCACTAATCTGTTCCTCCAGCTTTATGCTCAGACTTTCATTTCCAAACTGTAAAATAGAGACAAAAAAGCACATATATTAATACACATACAACCATACTAAGGGGGTAAAGTACAACTAAAAACCTGACTATTATTAATCATCCCTTCATATGTAAGGAGGGGGAGGGGGGAGATTGATGTACACACCTGCAATTCTTGAATAGCTTTGCGCTGAGTTTCAATAGTTCTTTTGTTTTCATGCAGTTTCCTTTCCCTTTGCACACTTTCAGAGTCAATCTTGACTTTCCAACACTTTATTTTCTCAACTTCATCAAAGAGCTTGGAACACAGCTGGCCAGGATTGCAGATATTCTGGAGAATATTCACATAAGGGAAATGAACTGTTGCAATTTATAATGTATTTGTGGCACAGGCTCAGTGTATTCATTTCTATAAAATGCATAACTTACCTCCTCTTTTTCCATTGGTGGCACAACTCTTGTCTTGGGCACATCTTTAGAGGAGATAGAATAATATCTAATGAGTAATGTTCATAGTAAAATTTAGAATACTTGCCTAGATGTAATTTTGAAATTGACAGCCTGCATGATGTAAAATACCTTGTCTAGTAGGTTTAGTTGGCACAACCCCACTTGTATTAGGGAAAGGCTTACTTGGCTCTTTGTCAAAACATTTATTGTAACCCTGGGGGAGAAAACAAATTACACGTACTCATCATATATATTCTCTCTTCTCTTCCCATTAATGCTTTTATGCTGACAACAAAGAAAACAATGACTGTTTTGTGTATGTTTGTTGCTGAAACAAAAGCCTTACTGTTAGTTGGATTAAATTAGCTAATGATAGGATTAGACAGTTTTTTTAGTGTTATGTATCTAGCATGCCACTCTCTTGACTTGACCTGAACCTTAAAGCCATTATGTGCAATATTTTTATGTCATTTTATATTAAAAACAGGTATTTATTGTGCACAACAGGAGCCAATGAAACAGCCTGTGGCTGTCCTCAGTGATAGCTATAAGAATGGGTGTGACCCCATATATATAGAGGCAAAAGCCAGGGAACCGCTCAGCTGGTACCCATCATTAATCAGTTGAGACATACAAAGCATAATATATTAAAATATAGAATAGGGATGGCCAACACATGTATACAGCAGTAACCCGAAACGAGTCAAAACAACCGGACAGCATGTGAATATACTATATCCGAAAAAAATGTTTTCTATACATTTAAGCGGGTATGGATCTGCAACATATAAGGCTCAATCAACACTATAAAATCGCCCTCAAACCCAGACACCAAGAATTAGTAAGACAATTAGAATACAAACATGTTATTTGACATAGTGACCCATCAATATTCTAAACGCACACCATTAATTGTTGTATGGTATAACTTTACCTTTTAAAATGTCCCTGTTGCTTGTGTTATGTAGGCAAAACTACAAGAGAATTGAGAACTCGTATAACTGAACACAAAAGTAGCATCAGAACTAAGGATGAGAGGTCCCCGGTGGCCAGACATTTTAATGCGGTTGGTCACAGTGTATCCAGCTTACGTTTTATGGGAATAGAGTTGGTGGGCCCCCTTTCACGGAGGGGGGGTGATAGAGAAAATCTACTTCTCCAGAAAGAAGCCCATTGGATTCATTTCTTACAAACAGAATTTCCTAGAGGCCTTAATGAGGAATTGGTTTTATCGTGTTTTTTATGCATCTGACATGCATTCGTTAAGTCACGTCTTACAGTTTCTTCTCTCCAGCTTCTCAGGCAGCGTTATACCATACAACAATTAATGGTGTGCGTTTAGAATATTGATGGGTCACTATGTCAAATAACATGTTTGTATTCTAATTGTCTTACTAATTCTTGGTGTCTGGGTTTGAGGGCGATTTTATAGTGTTGATTGAGCCTTATATGTTGCAGATCCATACCCGCTTAAATGTTTGTTTTGACTCGTTTCGGGTTACTGCTGTATACATGTGTTGGCCATCCCTATTCTATATTTTAATATATTATGCTTTGTATGTCTCAACTGATTAATGATGGGTACCAGCTGAGCGGTTCCCTGGCTTTTGCCTCTATACATATGGGGTCACACCCATTCTTATAGCTATCACTGAGGACAGCCACAGGCTGAAACGCGTCTGAGATTTCATTGACTCCTGTTGTGCACAATAAATACCTGTTTGTAATTCATCCGGTGAGTGCTGCCATTTCTCCCTTTACTTGACTGTCAATTAATTATTGGGCCGGCACCCCAAAACGAACAAAGACAGAGTTGAGCACACCATTTTTTGGATTTTATATTAAAATAACATATAAAGACTGTGTGCTATGCAAAGGTTCAGTGAAATACGATCTTTGCAAGATTGTTGATATTCCCTCTTTTCTAAACCATGTTGACAATCCCTGGTCCAGATCTAGGCACCTGTAGCATGAGGTTTTTTTGATGGACAAGGGAGAGGAGCAACAGGGATGTGCCGCAGGGGAGGGGAAAAATGTAGCTTTTTTTGAATTTAATGTCTTGTTAAATTGTTGTTGCGATTACCCTTCGCTATCGGTAGAGATGGAATACTGCACATAGCAGCTTTAAAGATTTCAAGAGCCCTGACAAGGTGATATTGGTTGGCTAAGTTACCTGCTGTGATGGGTGCATGAAATCATCACGGTCCTCAACAATTTCCCGAGGTCGAACAGCAGAGATCTGTCCTGTATTAACCCTGGGAGGCACTAACAGTTTGAAGTTGAATCCTCTGTCTCTCTCCATGCTGAAATAAACGCAATAAATCACAAAAGTTAATGTTAATTTTGCAAGTTAACATACCTAAGCCGTCAAGTTTTAGGGTTTTGAAAGCATAGATAAGGATAAATTAAGCTAGAATTTAACCACTGGCATAGTATAATGACGAATTAGCTAATGTAAGCCAACTAGCTAAAACAGTTTGGCAACAATTAGCCAAACGCTCTTAGATGTATAGTTATCTCAACTTCAGTAAAAAATAACTTTATTTATAACTATAAATAAAATAAAAATACATATTACCTACCCGTAAATTGCAAGAATATATTGGTAATCGGCTATTTTATTCAAAAACGAAAACGAACAAATTAATTGAACATAAACTTAAAGTTAAACGAGGAAACGAACCAACGGTTCAACGGTTAGTACGACGAGTGCACGCGCGACCATACGAGCTCACGTTTGATTGGCTCATAATACGAGCTAAGCGAGAGACTCCACTATCGACCACTTCCGCCTTCCCTTAAAAATCCCGTTGAACAGACTAGACCGCTCCTTTTTCTAACCGGGAGTCAATGAGTGTCTCACATTCGGTCCAGTATCTTATTTTTCTGCGAGGGGCATATTTGATTTAGCCAAACAGCGTAATGTTAAGGTTTTAGCAAAGCTACAGATAGCGGTATGACCCTAGGTATAAAACAGTATAAAACAGTTTTGTTTGGCGGATTGTGTAGTGTAGTGTAGTGATGTTCCGCCTTAGCGGACAAGGGTTTCCATAGGCTCAATTGCGTGTGAACTATCTTGATATGCGCTATAACATCTTTGCTGTCACTTCAGGCTCTGCGATAACGCAGCACATTATCTACTGCATGGAAATTACGAGTTAGAGAATTAATAACATATGTTTATAGATAATCAGATGTTTGTTTCTTCTGCTCTAGATGAAATTCTGAATATAGTAAGTTTATTTAATTGACAGACATGTATTCCAAATAAAGCTTGTAGTCTATGGAACATCTTGTCGCATATGACTGTATACAAACTGTACAAATATAACTTGAATGCCTACACATTAATTGATTATGACCAAATATCAAAAATAACATAACAGCAACATGTTCAAAAATATGAATGAATCAGAGCTTAGTATACATTTGTGGGGATTTTAAATGTTCAAGAACTACATAGCCTCACAGACAGAAACAATTCTTTACAAATAAGGGATGGAGAGAGAGAGAGAGAGAGAGAGAGAGAGACATTTTTAAAGTTACAAAGTAGAGTGAACACTGAGAGGTGTTTTTTACAGAAAATATTTGCATTCGCTTCTAAAAATTAACTACAAATTAACCCCTACACTTCAAATGGCTTAAGTGCTTTGATAAAATTGCAATTGATTGCTATAAGTGCGTTTCATTGTGGATATAATGCATAGTCAAACAGCAGAACAGGGCAGAAGAATATATTTTCCTAAATACTCCTGAACATGAGCATCATGGTTTCTTTCATTTATATATCAATATCAGATGTACATTATCTAACTGAAAACATCATACAGAATAGCAAAAGTGTAACTTTTTATGGAACAAGGAAACTAGACAGTGTCCTCTGCTGCCTTGGCCTCTGCCACCTCCTTGGCGGCATTGTCCATGTTGGACTCATCTTCTCCTCTGCCTTCCACCTTGGCTCTTTTCTCCTCCTCTTTTTTCTCTTTGTCCAGCAGCCGATAGTTGATTCCCATTCCCACAAACAGGAACACGCTGGCGACGATGAGGACGATGCCACAGCTCTGGTAGGTGTACTTGTAATCATTGTAAATGTCTTTGAACTTTCCTGTGGGGATAGAAACAGCCGCGTTTTACTGTTGTTTGTTAACACTCAGGCGCCGCGTTTATTAACTGTCTTCATCAGTGAACATACGGTACAACTACACAAAAATAAAGTAATAACAACGTTGTTCAATGTCATTTGGTAATGCACTCACCAAGTACAGGGGGGCCCAACAGCACAGGACCACACTCCACAATTGTCACCAGTCCAACAGCACTGGAGAAGCGCTGCGATCCCACCAGGTCCATCAAAGTCTCAAACAACACTGAGCTCAGCCAGCCAAAGGCAAAGCCAAAGAAGATGGCATAGATGACAAAGCCAGTGTAGTCCACCGATATGGGGGCGAAAACGTGGCACACGCCATTGTACAACACGGAGGCAGCAAAGAAGTATTGTATTCTGGGCCGGACCCACTTGGTGTTGGCCACGAGGCCCATGGAAGGCCGGGCAAACATGTCAACAAAAGCCAGCACAGACAGCAGGAAAGCTGCCTTCTCGTTGGTGAAATGTTTACTCTTCGCATAATTACTGAGGAACACCAGTGGTGCAAAGAGGCCGAAGAACATGATGACATTGCCCAGGAGATAGAGCAAAAAACCACGGTGCTTAAACAGAGAGAGGTCAATAAAGCTGTTAATGGTCTGCAACACAGTCTTCCTCTCTGTACTTTTTTCTGCCGGTTGGGGTTTTGGTCCGATAGGTCGCATGAGCGAACCAGCAACACAGCAATTGAAGAGAAGCCCACCCAAGATCAGGAAGCTCCCCCTCCAGCCAAACTGGTCAAAGAACCAGCTGTTCAGAGGTGCCAGGGTGGAAAGAAAGACCGGGCTGCCAGCCATGGCAATTCCATTAGCAATGGGACGTTTCTTGAAGAAGTACTTTCCAATCATAGTGAGGGCAGGGTTGAGATTGAAAGCCAATCCCAAGCCTATGGAAACAGGCAATAAAAATGTTAGCTACAAGTTTCCACTGAAAATAACTTTATACATTTTATAAAACTCTGCATTCTATGTAAATTTTATTGCTGTGAAGCACTTTGAGCTACAATTCTTGTATGAAAGGTGCTATACAAATAAAGTTTTATTATTATTAAGTTTTTTTTTTTATTATAAACTTGAATTATACGTGAAGGATTTCTTATGCTGTGAAAACACAGTCAGGAGTTTTTCTCAGTAAAACAGAGTTGAATAAAATATTGATGATTGATGATCAATTACAAAATTATAGAGAGTTAAAATTAGATACCTCCCACAACGCCAATACAGAAGTACAGCGCTTCAACAGAGTTGCAGAAAGAGGCAGCAATGAGGCCTGATCCAGACAAACATCCTCCCAGCATCATAACAGGACGACTCCCATATTTATTAACCATGATACTGCTAATAGGACCTAAAGAGTGATGAATCCATGCGTTTACATTGACACACACAACCACACACACGCACACACACACACACACACACACACACACACA
>OMKK01032647.1:0-17290 GCA_900302305.1 Polymixia japonica | reverse complement strand
TCCACCCCGGGTAGGAAAAGATACCATCTCTGATTTGAAACCGTGGCTTCATCATCTAACATGCTCACTTGCGGCTAAGGCAGTGTAAACATAGTAATGAAATGACTCTATTCAATCTCACAAGTTTCTTCAACAGTTTTTAAAGTTGAGCGAATCTCTTTACGCTGCCAACAGGTGATAGAGCAGAAATGAACCGTGCTTCGTATTGGAGAAAGGAGGGATGAGAGAGAGAGAGAGAGAGGGTATAGTAGAGGCTGTAATAGGGTGCTGGGTGCTGGCTGGGAGGAGGTAGGAGCAGGGCGGGGAGGGGGACGGCGGGGTTCGCCTTTTTAAACGTTCACAGACGCTCATGCGTGTCGAGACTGCCAATCCTCTGGGAAATCAGGGCCGGGAAACCGTCAGGCTCCCTGGAAAGATCCCCAGTTCTGAGCGCAGAGATCTGACATTTTGAAATGTGAGACGGCCAAACCACCTGCCTGCATCGAAAGGTTTGATACGAGCTCTGATGAGAGAGACAGGGATGGGAAATGGGCCTCATTTGTTAAATTTTTAGATCTTTTTTTCTGCTCTCTTTCTCCCACCCTCTCTTACTCTCCTGCTTCATCATCATTGAGCTATAACTTTCGGAAGTGTCTGGGTATCTCTGTAATGAGAACAACCCCCTAGATATTATTGATCTATGTCCTCAATTACCTTCCAACTCTCAATTATTTAATACAGCTCCAGCTCCTTTACTTCCAGAAGTTGTTCAAAGAGAAAAGAAGAAGGTTTAACTCTCTAATCTTGCCTTTTTCTGGCGCAGCTTTTGCTAGACAAAGTCTTTCCGTGCTAAATGTCTTTTTTGATTGATTCTGCACTCTAATCCAATCTCCTGGGTCTTGGTTTGTAAAGCAATCATTTTCCTACATGTTATCCGACACAGCCTAGGAGGCTGGGCCTCTCTCATTCACACTTTAACCCAGTACAATTTGTACTGTAACACCATGAGACAGAAGTCAAAGCTCACATCAGGATGTGTGAATATTATAATATAAGCGCCTAAGACCTGTATCTGTGTCTTCATATTTTGGAAATGGCTAGCATGCTTAGCTAGCATGCTTAAGTAGAATGAACAGATCTTTGTAAACACATTACCTTGGAAACCACCCTCAAGCATAGCAGAGCATGCTAAGCAGTCAATCAAAATGTTACGCCCTGAGTTGCAGGTTGAGTAAGTTACCCTTCACACAGCCTTTACAGGAAGACTGGAGAAAAATTATTTTGGGCAGTTTTGGGTGCAGATTTATGCAGGCATCATTTTGAATGAATTATTTTGCCTGTGTCAGCTCCATTGACTATACTAGTTGACAACTCAAAAAAACTTTTCTTTTCATGGGGACCTCAACACTAAAATTGACATAGCGAATTGACTCTTACCCACAAAGTAGTAAGTAGCCTAAAATGGACCTTTACAACTTAAATATGTCAAGAATATTACTCCACATCCTCAAATGTGGAAGAAAAAAAAATACAGCTACTGACTTTGTCTGTAAACCATTGAGCATATCCGAAACATCTCCCAAATCATTAAACCTCCAAAAGCACAGATACTGGTATTAGACTCTTATATTATAATATTCCTAATTCCTAAAATAAAGGTTAACACAGTTGTAATCACACAAGGCTGTCATATTGAATTTACCAAGCCAACCTCAGAAATACCTTGTTGGAAGCGTTTATTTAGGTGATACCTTGTTGCAGAGGTGTGCCAAACTTCTCTTTTTTTAACTTATATCTTGTAGTGATAGAGGGTAGACGTTTGAGGCAATTGGGGATAAGCTCTATCAGTATGCAGACTAGAGACAGCTGAGGAACCTGCAGCCTGTTTTATCTGACTGAAGCTATCTCCAGGTAGTCCATCAGAGAATAAGCCCGCTACCAGTTACCATTCTACTGGGGGAGGTGGGATCCCTGCAATGCAGTAGCAATGCAGGTTCAGAACTTTAACCTCAGGGATGGGCTTCTCGGACGGAAAGTAATAGACCTCAGTACCAGCTGAAAAGTAGACCTTTGGGTTTAACAGAGACATTAGTTTGGTAGCTAAACTATGTGAGCCTGTATCCACACTGTTTCTGTGTGTGTGTGCGTGTGCGTGTGCGTGTGTGTGCGTGCGTGTGCGTGTGTGTATGTCTGTGTGTCTGTGTGTGTCTGTATGTCTGTGTGTGGCTCTGTGCTTACGTGTGTGTATGGGTATGCATGTGCAGCAGTTTATGTGAGGAAAAATTGATTTAATTGTTTCTAATTAGCTCTGTAGGAGAGGGATAGTTTTCTTATGCTGAAAACAGTTCACAAAACTGCAATAATGATGTTTTATAAGGTTAAAAAGTGCATTTTTCCTAACTTTCAATTAGCTACTGCTGGTTAAGCAATGCAGTGTATTTCCAATGCAGTGCTCTTGGTGGAGTTTGGCTCTAGCGTTGTTGCAAAGATGTTTGGCGCCCTCTAGCAGCCAAATGAACACAGAGCGATATAGGCCTATCAAACGTAGCTTGGCCCAATACGGCGCAATGTTCACTTCATGTAATGTTCATCATCATCATTATCACTCACTGTTACTGTACACAGTTGGAACTGTAGTATTAGTTGGGTCATAAATCTTCTCTCTCTCGCTCTCTCTCTGTCTCTCTCTCTCTCTCTCTCTCTCTCTCTCTCTATCTATCTCTCTATCTATCTATCTCTCGCCCTCTCTGTGTGGCAGGCAGCATAATCACCCCCATTATATTTCTATTTTCTTGTAATTTTCTACAGCAGATGCCCCGCATTTGCCAGAGAAATCATTGTGAGCCATGAAGGACTTTAGTGAAGGAAATCCATGCAATCTGCCCACGTCTTCCAGTTAATCACAGCCTTAATAACTCATGAAACCATTGAAAATACGACTAGGTTGAAATTTTAATAGGCTGTTTAGGCTGATCAAATTTATGGTATGGGTGGTGTTGGGTCACTGATCTTGACTGTAAAAGGCTACTTCCCTATATTCTCAGTATGGTGTGAACAGCATTCTGTTGCTCTGCACAAATCCATAGCCTATTTGAATACTAGACGGAGATTATGATCCTCACCCGACGAAGGGGGATGCCTTTCAGGTAACAAATACAGTTAGGCTAACAGAAAGTTCAGCAGTATACATCATATATACTGCATAAGGAGATATGTGGAAACAACCGAACCATAAGTGACAACAGCATAAAGAAAGAAAGGGAATGAAACAAAAAGTGCACAGTACAAGAAAAAATCAAGTTACAAAAGTTTAGATAAGAAAAAATAAAAGGAATGTACAATAAATAAATAAATAAATGATAGTAATTAAAAATTGTCGGGGGATTCTGTAAAAACACTGTTCTAGTACTTTATTTGTTTTTTTGCTGTTATTGTCTTTTAATAACTTAATTGCTCTAAGGAAGCGTTCCAGTCCAGGCGAGGTGCGCAGCGGAGGGGGACGGAGCGCTTCAAGAGATCCCACCGGTTTGCGCTGACGTCACGCGAGGGCGGGGTTTGTGCACAGGTGTGCTTCGCGCAGGTGTAAAGTGGAGAAATGTGCGTCCTGAAAAACAAGATAAACTCTTCCGTGCCGTTATTTGAGCTCATATCACGCCTTGGCTATGGCTCAGAACTGTGTGGGGAACTGTGCGCCGTTATTTTTCCTTGCTGTTGCTTTTGATGTTGGTGGTTTGGCAGTTCTTTTAGTTGGAATTTTCGCTAATCTGAATGTTGATGGACGGTTCTATGGGGATTTCCTCATCTACACAGGTTCACTCATTATTTTCCTCAGTTTGGTTTGGTGGCTTCTGTGGTACACGGGGAACATACAGTTGTATTCCGAGGACATAGAAAGAAACACTCTGGACATCACCTTTACGCACTGGGCGAGAAAGTTGTCGGAGAGACTCTCCAAAAGTGGCATGAAAACTCTGGAAGCGAGTGAGAAGAAGTACGTGGGGACTGGAAAGGAGACGAATGGGACGATGCCCGTTCATGCACCATCTCGGGTTACCTGGGAAAATAGCACCATGTGGGGCCACGACAATAGAGGATATGATGGGAGCGCAGACTGTGTCCCCTCAGAGAAAGCTGTCGAGTTGGGCATTTTGACGAATCCTGACGCGTGTCTGCAGGCGGTGGGTGGCAAAGCAGAAAGACTTCTCTGACAAGAGATGGTGCGTATTTCATCTCATCACTTCACCACCTTAACATCCGCTCAGTTTTCTGTCCATTCTTAGAGCCAGCTCGGTACTGTTCAGCTTCTACTCAACCATTTCCCTAAGTCTCTTGACATTTCCTGTTGCACCTTCTAAAAGTAGACCTAAGGCAAGACTGTGACAAATGCATGCTCTGCTGAAAAGACTGAAAACAGTAACCGAGAGTCATAAATATTCCGTGCATTCCCATAGTTTCATCTGAACTCGTGTCTATAGTTTGCTATGCGTGCTACTATAACGGTGTATGTTGTTGTTTAGCCCGTCATGAGGTCTTACAGCTGGAAGTCTTTCATCATTGTGTTGTTCCAGTGTTGTTGGTATGGCAGCACTCCCTTCGCTCTCGCCCATTTCTTAATTATGAAATGCCACACAATGTTCCCACGGATCTGATGAAATGCATAACCGTGTTACTAACTGAACCCTGTGGAATGGGTGCCCTGACAAAGACTGATGCCTCAGGACCCGATTGTTCACTTTCTCATGAATATCTGTAATAATATTTTTTTTTTTCCAGGCCACTGTGAAAAGATCTTCAGTGGCCCTTGGCAGCTTTTAATTAATGAGCCTGGCCATTTGTATTCACCTTCACAGTTCTGCATTATTTTAGATGTCAGTTAAGGATTGCATATAACTGGGTGGCAAGCCAGACACCCTTTGGGCCAAAAGGCTCAATTGCATTTTAATGGAACTCAGCAGCACTTATTGATTCCATGGAATGGAATGCAGTAGTCCACAGGGCTCCTCAGCCTCCAAATACAAGGATTATATAGGTCTTCAATATACACTCCTTCCCTCCGCACGTTCTAGGTACTTAATTTGAACGTGTTTTAGACCGACTGGCTATTATCTAATATAGCTAATGATATTGAAATGGCATGGTCAAAAGAACAAACACTGAAATGACACTCAAGCCATACTTTATTGTAAAAGTGTTAAATGTGCTGTGGTTTTAGACAAAGGATTATTTTAAACTTTGCACTGAGAACACCCAGTGTTAACAGTTTTATCACTTGGCATTCCACCGGTGAATACAGGACTCCACCTAAAGACAACTTTGGCATTGTACGAGCCACCTGTTACACTATATAATGGCAAATACAATGTATCCATTAGCTCTGACAGCAAGTTGATTGAATAAATATTGGCACAGTGAACATGACACAGATGTTTAGCAAACAATATTTTCTGAGCAGCCATTAACAGTTGGATAACAGAAAGATTAGATTACTCTTTAAGTAATATTTACAGATATTAGGCCACGTAACCAAATGTCCAATAGTTTCACCCAACTGTAATCGCTGATGACTGCCTTATCTCTAATGGCGTTAATGTTGTCCCGCAATCTCATTATAAGTCTATCGGGCAGTAATGACTGTGGGATGACTGTGTTTCAAATCAAACCGGCATATATCATGTTTTGTCACTGGCAACATAGTATTGAAAGTAACAACAACAGTATTTAGGCCTATTGATGCATATGTGATTTATGATTTTATCCGTCGCTGTTTTTCGCAGATTGTGATTTAGACTTCATTAAGCCCAGATAATTAGTTTATAGGTCTAGCTAGTTCTGTCCCAGCAGGTGTCTGTATTTGGTTGACTGGTGCCAGCCAGTCACCACAACAGGAAATATAAAATGGCTTTGCATTTACATATTTTGGCTTTTCTGCTCAATTAATAAAAATGTGCTGTCTCAGTGATACTGTATTTAATGCTGTAGGTTAAAACAGTCAATGTATAATGACTCTTGCTTTTATCTACTTTGCAGGTGAAATCTGGCGCTCTGCTATAAAGGGTGGACTGCTTCCTAAATCCCCTACAGACTGAAAACTTTTTGGCCTATGAACTAAAGACACTTTTAATAGAGAAGAC
This sequence comes from Polymixia japonica, assembly GCA_900302305.1. Taxonomy (NCBI): domain Eukaryota; kingdom Metazoa; phylum Chordata; class Actinopteri; order Polymixiiformes; family Polymixiidae; genus Polymixia; species Polymixia japonica. Next base: position 11,180 of record OMKK01032647.1, on the reverse strand, counting down.
TATTTCTCATCCAGGGAAAAGCCCTTCATCCGCAATAAACACCAGGGCTGTGCACAGAGAATGAAAAGGTCTTTAATTGACATGTATATAGCAAATTTTTATTTTTATGTGCTGTCTTTGTGACAAATGTGAAATATTTTTCTTTGAATAAAAAGACTCTTTCATAGAAAAAGACTGATATGTCTGTGTCTTATACTGACTTAAAGGATAATTCCGTCCATTTTTGACCTGGACCTCTTTTTCCTAACATACCGATCAGCTCAGACTAAGATTTAATCAATTGCTTCAAGTGATCCCAAAATCACCCAAAACATGTCCTTTTCAAAATGGTTGCACTCATCCTGCAGTCATACATGTCTGTACATAGATATTATCAAAAAACAACTCCCTCAAGACATGCCTGTCTTGTACAGTACCCTGTCTTGAGATATTGTTTTTATTAACATTTATTTACAGAAGTATCACTCTAGGATGAGCAACACTGTTTAGAAAATGACTTGTTTTGGGTGATTTTGGGATAGTTTTTGTTTGTCTGAAGGACGATATTGGAGACTAATAACCACAGCCAATTCAGACCTAAGTGCCACAATAATGATTCAATTAAATTTTTAATTTTTAGATTTCGGTCAGAGCCAATCAATATGATAGGAAGAAATAAGGAATTATCGGAATTATCCTTTAAGATCTAAATGTATTTGTATGTATCCACAGATGTATAGCTTCACCTTGACTGACTGGTACTGCTCGATGACAGATAACATGCTAACGCCCACACAAGGGACAGATGGACTCGATGGTCTTTTCTGCTTCCCTTTCCTTGTATACTAATGCTGTTAACTTACTTTATTTGAAGTTGCATATGTAGCTATTTTACGATAATGACGTGCGCTAGTGTGTGCTAGATTAAGCTTTTTATGTATCTTCGAGTCTATAACACCGCAGGTGTTGTACCATCATGCACTTATTTTATCTCAGAGCAAAGAGGTTTCAAGCCAAAATATCAGGCTAATATTCCTTGCTTGTGAATCCACCTGTGGGCCTGAGATAAGGCCTGGGTCTGTGGCTGTAGGAATGTAATATGTTTATGAAATGAAGACGTGTCAAAAACACCCAGAGATAGACTCAGAACATTGAATCTGTTGTCATCATTAGGTAAACACATTTCTCCTCTGTCATCTGCTATGCGAAATATGTGAGATCAGCTACGTAGATGTTATAGAACGGAATGTGACCTTGCACTTTAAAACTCTTCCTCCTCGTCAGTCTCACCTCAGACTGACAGACAGCGCTGAGACGGGAAGGAAGAGATACGAGGATATTCGAAGAACATTTATTTCACTGTCAACATTTTGCACACGCTGGATAGATAAGTGGTCTGTTCAAGCAGTTAATAATTAACGAAAGGAAAGCCATAACCATAGAGGCATTGTGAACTACTTCTGTCATGGATTATAGGCCACATCTTGGCCGCTGCCTGCTGTTCTTCTTCATTGCCATCTTCTTGGATGCAGCAGGCTTAATTCTCTTCTTCCTTGGTATCTTTGCACCCTTCAGCTTCTGGGATTTCTTCATCTTCTCGGGACCCCTCGTTATCTTCCTCAGCTTGGCATTCTGGATATTCTGGTATCTGGGAAACATTGAGGTATCTATGGAGGAGTTGCTCCCTAAATGATTCATGGCTGGATGGCCACAGCTCAGAGACAATCACAGATCCAGCTGCGGCTTCATTTGCAACACAATGCACTTCCTGGGCATTCCCCGAAACGACTCCTTGGGGCCAAATCTGTCAGCAAAAGGTGCAAACCACACTAGCATTATTTGGTCTAGACATTTTTGTTGTTATTTATCCCATATTGTTAAACGAAAGATTTTTTTTATTTAAAACCGTTCTGTGTTCTTTTCTCTTTTAGGTGACTATTCTCGGATTCTACTTGATCTTGTTGTATCCAATAAATCAGGGATGTTTGTGCAATTGTTTCAGTGCCCAATTTGAGTCTGAGAAGGCACCTGCATACTGAAATCTTGGGACTCCCTGCCTTGGTCTTCATTATTTGATGCTGTGAAATGTGTGTGTAATTAGATACATTCGGCTGATTTGGCGTTTAAGTAAAAAAGTGAAAAGATAAATGTGATCAATTAACCCTTTAATCTTATTTTTGTTTTACACTGACAATTTATTTCACTATACTTCAATAGACTTAATTAGCATATTTCCACTTGATTTAGATCATAATGATGCAGGTAATCGCATATTTGTTCCATTTTTGTTCATTGCTTTAGATTTAGAAGAGTTGTTTTTGAACATTCTCCATGGTGATTTTCCCTATTGTGAAATCTGAGTATTGGTCGCTCAACCCATTCAACAGAAACCAGTCAAACTAGGTCCATTACCTACTGGGGCGGGGAGTGCTCTCATTTACAAAAAGGGGTTTGTGTTAGGAGGAAAAGACAAGACATTTTCCTGTAAGATGTCATAATTATACATAAAGGGTGATCAAACATTTACAGACTATTTATATGGATTATAATCTCTGCCCTTATGACCCAGTACAAACTTTGCACCAAGTATGTGACACAACTCGTTTTTCTGTTACAAGGCAAGACACACCCCTCTACAGTGTCTGATATTTAAAACTTACTCTGCAGTAATCCCTGGGTTTAACAACACACGCCAATAGAATAGTTATTTACCACCCACTCAAATAGAGGGATTATAGGGAAAACAACCAAAAGATACAGATAGATCTTATTTGTAGCCTTAATTTAATTCCTGTTTTCAGTGTGCATTTGATATATATTTATTGATATAGATGATTTAGATTACATGTGACGTGTTCGCTTTAAGAAAATATGGATTATAAATGTGATTTCAAAATGCATTGACAGTGTCAGTGGCCTTATTAGTAAGAGTTGGCATGTATACAGCCATTTAGGCTTGCACAAGAGGAGTGCCTCGAAATGTGTCAGGCATGTATTACTAATTCATTACTGTGGCCACACTACTCAAACGTTGCAAGAAGAAGTCTGTTTGGCTCTGTTACCTTGTTGACATGTGAATCTCGGGTTTCAAAATCCCTCTGTCCTTCTCCAAGGATTAAGTTTCCAGTTAACACCTAACGTGTCTTTTCAGTACCTGTTGCCAACCTCTCCACAACGAGGACGCACACACACACACACACACACACACGTACAAACACAGACGCACATGCTTTGGGTCAGCTGAACTTGACACTGTTTCACTCAGCCCAGTGATGACAAAGGGAACAGGGATTGCGTTCTACCAGGCTTCAGTCAGCTCACTGCTTGGTGGTTGTTGTTCTGGAGTTCACACTCCAGTGGTCCTTGATGTGATGGTGCTTCAGTTGACCAAACCCTTCTAGGCCATGTCAGATGTTTGGGGCATTTTGAACTGAGTATCACTTGTCCAAATGGATTAATATACCCTAACTGCTATAAGAATAGTATTATAATAGTATATACTTATGTTATATCTGGCATATCCTGGCAAATAAGAACTTTCCTACAAACTACACCTGTATTTTGATGGGTCCAAAGACCATTATTAATGGTAATACCACATTTATATGTGTTGTTATACATTATACCACAATGTGTTGTATTGTTCTTGCTAAGTTGTATTAGTAGTTATCTAATGTATATATATATACGTATATATGTGTGTTGTTGTACTATGTTATTGTATATATAGTACAATAATAGTTATAGTACCTCTTATCTGATGCACTTTTACTTAGATTTCTGATTTTTCTATTACTATTAGTCCAACTTGATTGCGTTTTGTGGGTTTTTAAGCATAACAGTAATATTTTTTTAGAATTAGAATTGTCATTTACATTAAAATAGTCATACCTCCCATAGCTGATACTATTTTGTTACGAGCTAAAAACTCGAAGAAAAACTCGAGCTAAAAACTCAAACAATGCATCAAACGATCGATCGTTTTGTTTTGTGGTTTAGCCATAGCAAACAATAACTACGTCTTTAAACATGTTGAAAATAATTTGCTACCCTGACTTTACGTTACCAACCAATGGAGGAAGAGAACGTTGGCACATTCGGGTATGTCGGGGTAGACCTAGTTTATATAGGGTATACATTTATATGGTGAATCATGTTGCTTAAACAATCAAGAACAAACACGACACTTAGATTTTATTTATTTTTATTTGTTTCATCTTCTGTTATTAAAAAAATCTCATTTCGTTTTTTCAAAATCAGGAGTAGCAATCAGAGGTGGTACCTTTGCTGTTTGCTCCTATAAAATCGCCAATGCAAACATATCATAAAGAAATTTCAAAGTCTCTAACAATAAAATAACAACAGATGGCAGCACTTGTCAAAGGTATAGTAGGACTGTGGTTGAGGCTTCTGTTTAATCTACAATTACACATGTAGTGTAGGCCTACTCTATTAGTTGTATTTTAATAGTAATATAAATAACATTTTATATATAGGAGAAAGGCAGGCTTTTTAGTACGCTTAACAAAAAAGTTATAAATACAAGGAATAATTGAATCAAAAGAACAAAAAGATAACCATTGTGAAATACATTCAAAAGTGGTTAGATAGACAGATCGATATAGGCCTAGATTTCATAGCTAATGTCAATAATGTTATTAGCCTATTTATAGCCTACCACATCACAAATATCATAACTCGCAGCAACACAAAAGGGGTTATAACTCACAGGATCACCAGCATCATCACAGGTAGACCTACGTATGGGAATTAAACACAGTCAAAATTCTAAATAAAAGTTTGCGAAGGAGAGCATTACATTGTGCAAGAGACCATACCAGTACCATCCAGCTGCGATCCCAGAGACTGAGCCCCTGACGTCCCGGAACTGTCCCTGGCGTGCCGGAAACCAGACTGTAGAGTGGGCGGCCCAATAGCGGTGCGCTGGAGGCATAGCTGCCCTTTAGCGGGTTCCACCGGCGGAACAACGTCGTTTTGCTCATCGGTTCTCTAGCGGGCCACTAGTGGCTAACAAGTGTTTAGGTTAGTGGACCGCCTGCAGGCCGCTTATGGTTTGTGCTGATGGTCCACAGTTGGACCATGGCTCATATTTGTTATATGATTGTAGGCATAGAATATTTGTGGTTTGTAGTACATATAATAAAAATTCTAATTTAGCATACACCATTTTTAGTATCGCTGTGCTTTTGCTCCAATAAAAAGTACCTCAGTTTGTCTTCATATTCAATTGCAGGAAATTCTGTGACATTTGTATCATAGGATCCATGTTACTCTTCTTAAGGAGAGGTTTCACCATAGCAGTTTTCAGCGCAAGGGGGAAAGTTCCAGTGAGCAGGGATTCATTTGCAATAACTAGAACTCCCTGTGCCAGACAGGTAGAGGGCTTTAGTTGCATTACTTCTTTCCTAAGCATCTCTACCAACTGCACACACACATTAAAAGTGGCTTAATGCACTGGGACAGGGTATAATGACAAAGCCTCAAACACATCATTCTGAAAAGCTTGGTTTATAGCCAACCTAATTAGGGGAGACCGGGTATGGTTGACACACTTTTTACTCTTGTGTATATTTCTCAGTTACAGATACTACAGATATTATGATCAATACCAAAATAGAAAAGGGATCCGTCTCTCTCTCACACAATTTTATTTCATCAACGAGTAGAGAAACTGTCTCTGTAAACTCCGTTCTAGTGTCATCTTCATCATCTGTGTGTAGATCATGTCCTGTGCACATGAACACGCTTCTTAGTGTATGCACTCTTTGCTTCTCTGCTGCTGCTGTGCGTTCACTGTCAAACAATACACACACACACTTGGTATAGGATCAAAACCAAAATTTGTGGTATCGCACACCCCTACATGTGCGAAATTGTGGCCAGATTTATTGTCAACATTTATTTATTCATTTATTTATTTATGTATTTCTTTCAGCATTTATTTATTCATTTATTTATTTATAATTAGATAAATCATTTTTGATCCTCCATATCAGTCTAGTTAATGCAGCGAACTAAATCATACTAAATAAATTACTACTAGAGTCAAATGTGTTTCGGTTGGTGCTTCTTGTTTAAAAAAAAAGAAATGAAATAATCACACACACACACACACACACACACACACACACACACACACACACACACACACACACACACACACACACACACACACAGAGTAGTTAGTTGATATGTCTGAGATGGGGCAGATCTTGCAGCTTGACCGCGTGGCCTAATGGATAAGGCGTCTGACTTCGGATCAGAAGATTGAGGGTTCGAGTCCCTTCGTGGTCGCATTTTGGAGTTAATGTTAACGCTAAAACTTGAAAAACGTTTTGCATTAAATTTACTCGTCGCTTTGTTGTCACCGGTAAATGTAACAGATAACATTATAGAACGTGCCTTAAGTGGTTCATTAAAAACTATTCGATTAACGGTGTCTGTTAAAAGCGTGTGTTGAATGTAGCTACCATTAGTAAACGACTTCGTTTTACATTAACAATAAGTTTAAAAGCATTGGCGTAATCAATAAAAGTAAACACTCACTCTACCGTTTTATGGGAAATGTATAACTAATATAAAATAGGTTCACGGCTGTCCTAGGCTTTACTACTAGTACGGAATTCTACCATCAAAAAGCCGTGAGAGCAGAGTGGCGCAGCGGAAGCGTGCTGGGCCCATAACCCAGAGGTCGATGGATCGAAACCATCCTCTGCTATTTTTTATGAATTGCTTTTTTCACATTTCTGGCACATTACAATTAACCATTATGACAACACTTTATGTTCTTTCCAAGTAAGAGAGACAATTAAGTGAGACCCTTCTGATTAAGGATATTACTGGCAGAGGCAGCTAAGTACTTTTTGCAATAACTGCTAACTGACTTGGAATTAAAAGACAGAGAGCAGATACAGGTAGATGGCTTATGAGCAGGAAGCAGGAACAAGGTTTGGAAAATCACAGCCTTGTGATCAGAGACATTAGCAATTCAATGTTATTTAAAGAAACACTATAAGACAGCACAAGGTCAAGAACTGTCCCTTATTATGAGTTGGATTTTTAACAGATTGTTCAAGATTAAAAGACTCAGAGGTTCATAAAATCAGCAGTAAAATAAGACATGCATGGGTAACAATATTAAAATCATCAAGGATAAGAACTCAGAATATTCTTGAATAAAACAAGCCTTAGGCAGCCTATAGATTAAAACACACAGTATTGGATGCTGGCCATTTAAAAGAAAACCCAGAGACTCAAAGGAAGAAAAAATATTTAGAGAGACAGGGGAGCATTTGTAGTTGTTATTAAAAATGATAGCTACCCCACCTCCATGGCCTGACAGCCTGGGTTGATTAAAACAGGAGTAGTTAGGGGGACATGTCTCAGTTAGAGAGACAGAGTGTCCTAACCAGGACTCAGTGATGAATAAGAAATCAATATAGTCATAATAAAATCTTGCCATAAAATACTTGTTTGCAAGGGGCCTCACATTAAGTAGACTAAACACAGCCAAAATGTTGGAGATGGATTCAGTAGTAGATACAGTTGAAAGGTGTAATTGCTGTTGAGTTGATAATATGTCTGACGTTGTTGTCGGAGTGGGTGGAATAGGAACTAAGTTTGCTCTTATTATAGAATTAGCAGAGCAGCTGGTTCTATAGATGGCAGTTTAATGTCACCCTAATGGTTATAGTGTTGGTGGAGGAGTGTTCAGCTGGACCCAGGGAGAATCAGCTCATCAGACAGGAGTGGCTTCCAGAGCGAGTCATGTTGAGGTAAGTATCAGTCAGAATTAAAAGCAATATACTGGATGAAGTTTTGAACAAGTCATTTAATAGCATACCCTTTATGTTGTGGTGCAGGTCATCCGAATTGCAAAGGTCAAGTCTGGTCCAAAAACAGTCAAAGCCCAACTGCCCATTTGCAGTGCAGTAGGTTTTTAGCCATTCATGCAGACTATAAAGATGGTGGAAAGGCTCAGGGCTTTTTGAAATAGTGGGAATGGGGCCAGAAAAAACACAGGTTTTGCCCAGGCTCTGGATTGTGATTGCAAGAGACTCTAGTTGATCGCAAAGTTTGACTGATTGTTTATCCATGACGTAATTGGTGCCCACGTGAACAATTAGTGTGCGAGCCACTAATCAGACGTTGTCGGCGTCGCTAGTTGACAGCGTTGGCATAACGCTATCACCTCTATTAAATACATTCAAAATCAATGCAATTTTTCAAGACGCTCTGAAAGGCAGTTGACAGATGCTTGGCTCTTCCAAATTCTGTCACTTAAGATGTTTGTTCCAAAAGGTAACTGCAACCTGTTCAAGGTAGCTATGACATTTTAAATGTTGTTAGGACACCTAGACTAAGTGTCAGTTTTCTGCTCAGATGTTAATTGTCATTAGAGACCAGTCCCTTGATTTCGGGGAGTACTAGCTATTGCTTGTCAAAAACCCTATGAGATTTGAAATGTCTTTTTTAGTATGTTTTGGAGACACTCAAGGTTTTACTGCATAGCAAACAAAAATGCAATAATGACACATCAAATTATTTGCAACATACAGGCCTACCACAAAGGGTAATCCCTTTATTGCTTAACGTTAACATTTATTTCAAGAATTTCTGCTTGAAATTAAGTACACTTAGCCTACTTTTTCAGTACCCTTACAAGTTAAAATTAATAACAGTAGCAGCAAAAGCAGCCGAACCTTTGCTTGACAGAGAAATTATGGCATTCTTTCCCATCCTGGTATTGAATGAAATCCAATATATTGTTATATAGCATAATTAAATTATACAAAACAATATCTTCAGAGGTATAAATTACATGAATGAGTGGAAATGCATTCAATAAAGTAAAAACAAATATAACAGTCTATCCCTCAGTCAAAATCCACTCGTCTGCTCTGCTTCATTGCTGAATGGATCTTCTTCTGTTTTAGTCGCTCTTTGTTCCTCTTCTCTAACCTGCAGAGCACATGGCACATCAAACAATTAATGCATGTAAAACATGTGCCCTAGGCATATAATGATTTAGTGATTCTGCTACTAGGACTACTAGTCTTGTAATACCTGGCTGTCCTGAGGGCTACATCTTCTGCTGTGGGTTCATATGGCTTCTCACTGGCCTCCGCTATGATGTCGGAGATCTTCTGTATGCAGTCACCAACGTTACGCTGCTGGTTCCTGCTTAGCTCCGAGGTCACCAGCAGCTCACCTGCCTTATTGATACGGTTCTTGTTCTGTACCACAAAAGACAAAATTATATTGAATACGCTCCTACTGATAGATATTAGACACAGACGTTTTATGATAATTCAGGATAAAAGGGAACTATTTCCCAAGACTGTCCTGATGCCAATGTTCACTATAAGATGCAAACCTTTTCAAGAACCTTTTGTCGAACATCTTCTGGGATCCAATCTGCTGTCTGCACATGAAATCGGACTTCTGCTTTTGTGTTGACTATGGTGCGAGAGAGGAGAATAAAGAGAGTCAAAATGGCATGTACGAAATCTATACTTCTGTAAAGGTCAGTCTGTTGATATTTGGCAGGTCTTGCTGAAAGATAAGGCCTCCACCATAAGATTGATTATAAAATGGTAGACAGTCACCTTTATTGACATGCTGACCGCCAGGACCACTGCTTCGGCTGTAAGATATGGTCAGACGATCTACCGCCCAACACAGAGATACATTAGTCACAGTTTTAAGATGACAAAGATAGCAAGGCCATTGGGAAAACGTGGATTGAGACACTCTAGAGTTTCTGGGGCAAATTAAAGGAAGCTAAAACAAAAGGTATATGAATAATTACCCACTGGAATATGCACTGGGGCATCCTGAAACAGGCAAACATTTGGTAAATTACTATCTGGATCGAGGGCGAAGGTTTCAATTAAAATTTCAAAATTAAATTGATTTAAATGCAATGCCGTAGTTGTTTCTAAAGGTACTACATAACAGTTATCCCAGTTAGCAAAGGATGCATGTCCCGTTTACCTGTGTATTATCCCTCCCTCGGCTTCCGTAACTATGACGTAGATAGATGCAGTGTCTGAGGAGAGCGCCGTTTACTTCGCTTATACCACGCTTTCGTTTTGCATACGGAACTATGAATCTGTGGGTACATGAACGATAAAGTAAATAACAACGTTGTGCAACGGATGTCGCCATCTTGGTTTAAGGTCTTCCGACTTCTTCTTCTAACTTTAATGGCGGTTGGCAAACAACTTTTGGAGCATTACCGCCATCTGGAGTGTGGATCTGGGAATAGATATCTACACTATTAAAAACAAAATAAACTCAACTCAAATTATTTGTTCTAATCCTTGTAGAATTTAGAAACTGAAACAAAAATCTAAAGCACTGATCTCCTGGTGGTCTTCAGGTGAACTGCATCTCTCATCTTGCACAATAAGTCACTGACACCGGCCGTCACCTTGGCACATTTCACCTCTTTCTTCCAGAATGAGGGAAAAAGTATTAAAAGAGGTGAAAATCACTTCAAATGTTAGCTTCAGAGGCTCTGGGCTGGGAAGCTTGTGGAGAGAGAAAGTTATGATGTCACTTACGCGACTTTTGGCTGTGTAGTCTTTCTAATTACGTATTTTCAGTCTTATACTTCAACAGTTTTATGACAAACTGCGGCTTTCTTGACTTGCAAAATTATCTTTTAAATTGACAAACATCATATGTGTAATTCACGGCAAAATTCAAACGGGATCAAAAAATTATTTGTCTCTCGCCATTGACTTCTATACATATTTACTGAATATATACTTACCGCTGAAGCTGACCGCTAAGCTGGCCGACCTGGGAGTACCAACACCCACCCGCAACTGGATCCTGGACTTCCTCACGGACAGGCCACAGGTGATGAGGATGGGAAAGAAGGTCTCTGCTGAGCTCACAGTCAGCACAGGAACCCCGCAGGGCTGCGGCCTCAGCCCTAAACTCTTCTCCCTATACACATGTGACTGTGCTCCCCCCACGACAACAACAACATCATCGTTAAGTATGCAGACGACACAACCATCCTTGGCCTCATCAGAGGTGGGGACGAGTCTGCATACAGGGACCTGGTTCACAGGATCACCGTCTATGGAGAGGACAACGACCTCGTTCTCAACATAGACAAAACAAAAGAACTCATTGTGGATTACAGGAGGAGAGCCCCCCCCTCT